>WWET01000098.1:441294-468254 GCA_011038615.1 Limnodynastes dumerilii | reverse complement strand
GGGAAAGAGAGGGAATAGAGGTTTCAGGTGGTGTGACACTAAACAGGGCTCATTTCTACATTATTCAGTATTTAGGCTGTTGTGGCCAAGTTGATTTATTAAAGACAAGCCGTGAACTCCAGCAAGAGATGTAAAAGCAGAAAAGGCTCCAGAGAAAATTCTTCTGTGTAACTTTTTCTTTTATTAGTTGTAGAAATCATCAACAAAAGGTTTCATGAGGAGGACAAAATAAAACCCAGAACTGTGCTTTTCAATATCTGCAACCTTCCATAACCATGAAATACAATGTACTTGTGTAATGGCTGTTTTATGTCATCGTTTTACCATAAACATGGTAAATACAAATACATTATTCAATAAATCCGATCCTCTCTGGGTCTACTATTTAGAGTAGAGCTTTGGTAAGTGCCTTGGAAAAGCCTCCTGGCAAAACATGCGTGGAAAGGAGGACGCCGAGGTGCACCTCAGTCTCCTCATCCTTTTGGGTCGTATTCAGACCTCCGGCCGCATTGCATATCTTAAAGACCGTGTATACGCCATCTACGTTGCAAAAAGTAACGTAGATGTCGTAACTCACTGCGCATGCACAGTAGTTCATATCGGTAAACTATAGGTCTGAATACGTCCCCTTATCTCTATATCGTTTGTTTATTATACTCATTTCATGTATATTTTAGCTGGGATTCGGGCACTGTAGTACAAGGAAGGGACAGATAGCCCCCTCTAGAAGGGGTGAAGATCCGCTGTGAGGCAGCAGGCACCATTAGGGGCTTACTCTATACTATATATATTAATTAGGCAGGATACATTTGTCCATACTGTGGACACTTTATTTCCTAGTACTGTGTCTGTAGGATTGACATTACGTTGTGATCTGTTGCATTGTCCTCCGGACCATCTTGTTATCTTCTTAGTATATTTCTTCACCACCTTATACATGTTTGATTAACAAACGATTTATTTACTGTTCTTTTATATTTCTCTAATATTATTTTAATCTTCTAGTTTTTAATGCAACTAATAATAAAATTTATATTTTAGTCAATAACATAATTTTGGTAACTAAGCGGATGTGTAACGTGATCTTGGTAACTTAAGTTGATGTAAACAAGAATTTCAAGAGTTTGTCATTTGACAACAACTAAATCATTATTTAGAGTGTTCACTGATAAATCAGTTCTATCTTGCCTTCTTTGTTTCTCAGTAATAGTGTCTTGAACTGGTAAATGGTAGCAACTCCACCTTATAGTAGGGGTCGGATATACATATTAGTTGTTGCTTCCTGTGATGTACCTGCTGTGCGACTCTTTTTCTTTGTATGTATAGAGCTTTGGTAAGGTTCATTTGGAACAGGGGCCACAGAACATTTTTAGTTGAAGGGGGCAAGATATAATTTACTTTCTGCAATCTTCCCTCCCCACAAACAGGACAGGTGTGACTGTAAGTATCACTGACCATGAACTGATGATATGGAAGAGTCTACATGACTGAAGTTTCTGCTGTCGGTCATGCAGACACATTGGTTTCACCAGCTGACAGCTGTGATCCTGGCATTCCAGTCATGCAGACTCATGAGCGATCTTACAGAGAGCCACCTGCTTCTTAACATACAAAAAGAGCACCTCTTACAGTTGAGCAGTGCAATTGTCCTCTTACCCCCACCCCCCATTTCCGAGAACCCTGATTTTGTATTTACTGCAGCTATCCTCACATTACTTATCCTCATTGACATTGTACAAATCATACTATGATGTGTATTCTTTTTCTAACAACACATGTGCAACTTGCCATTTGTCTAGGTGCCATTCAAAATAGCAGTGCAGGATGGGATCTGTCTTTTAAGAGATTGCTCCCATAGAACTGCATGATTCACATGGGTGTGGTTCACCACTTTGAGATCTGTCTTTTGACGGAGCAATGATGGTCCAACTGCCATTGATTATCGGCAGTCTGCCCTTAGAAAAGATGGCTTCCGCAACGGCATGCTTTCCAAAGAGCGCGGCAGTAAGTTTTCTTATCCATAACTTTAACCTCTCTCTGCAGCCTAACTCTCCTCTACATCTAAATATTTTCATCCAATGGCCTAACCCTAACACTAACCATCTTGGTTTGCAGCCTAACCTTTACCCTCCCCTTACCCTAACCACCCTTGCCTGCAGTGTAACCCTAACCCTTTCCTCTCCGAAGCTCAACTCTAACCTATCATGTCTCGCAGCCTCATCCTAACCAGAACAGGTTCTTGTCAAAATAAACTGTTCTGTAATGTAAAATGTCATTATAAAAGAACAGTACACACTGATACAGCTGAAATTAAGGTTTCGGCTGTATCACTCTCTAAAACAAGCCATTCGTAAGGACAACTGCTTCCCATTAGCACTAACCTAAGATAAAGTTCTATAGACCTTTTTATGCTTTTGGAGTCTTCTAAATAATAGAAGGACTCAGTCCCTATTGAGTAAGGCAGAGGCAGAGCCCTATTGCAAGCACGGGGGAGGACATAACGATAACCAAAATCTCTGCCTTTGCCAAAAAAATTCCTTTCTTTTAGTTACTGAATAATGCCCTATATCAATTATCGCTGCCATTGACCAAATAATATCCTTGGGTGTGATTATCACAAGTAAATATGTGAGAAACCCCTTTAAACTGTACTTATTCTTACAAGAGGAGTTAGTAAAATTAGGATACCAATTTGCACATCATATAATAAACTGGGGTATGTGAATGAAGACAAGTTGTGTCATCCTTATTTTTAACATTTTGTTTAGCGGTTTGTTTAATTTCAATGTTTTAAAATGTAAATAATTGCACATTTATTAACGACAAAGGGCCTGATACAGACTTCCGTGCACATTCCGTTGCACGTAAGAGGATAGTGCGCTCCTATGACACTCCCCTCTCACATGAGGAATCAAGCTGACTTCCATATCCTTAACCCTACTTTAACTTCTACGTGTGTATCGCTGTACATATAAAATGTATGCACATAAGAAAATGCCCCACCTATATTGTTCATTTAAGTGCCTCCACACAACCACTTTACGGGTATTTCGACGTACAGAATGATGACATGCTCTAACTTATGAAAATGTGTTATGTACATTTACATATCTGAGACATCTGCCGTGCGCTGCCAGACATAATTATGAATTCAGCCCAAAGATATTAATAACCAAAGATTGAAGATACCATAATCTTATTGGCTACATCCTACCTTTATATGGAAAAATTCTTAGATTTTTTTTTAATTTGTTACCGTTGGTGTTATTATTCTGTTTATTTGGCTTTTATTATTGAATTTGGAAAGAACAAAAGAAATCCAGCAGTGACCTTGTTATTATTGCTCTTCTACTACTTTCTATAAAAGGTGCGTTCAGGGGGTTTCCGGAATCTTCAGGGTCAGTCAGCAATATTTTTATCCTATCTCTGCTACACCTGGGCCAGAGAGGATGAGCAGAGCTAATTTGGCTGATTCTTTGCATTGAGCCTTGTATAGGTCAATAGAACATCTGCTGGCCTCCATATGACTGCTCGTAGAACATTCTGTACTTCTTTTCAAGGAGCCCTTTCAGCTCATTGTCTCTCTAAAGCTGCAACTGGATTGCACTCTCCATTTTGTCAACTTTACAAAATACCATGCACCATGCATTTGCAGGTCCCGATCAACGTCTTCGCCCTTTGTGGGAATCCAAATGTCGGCTTTTCTTCCCGATCACAAAGCAAGAAAAACTATGATTTATAAGTCTCAAAGGACCTTTAAATAATATAATATGGGACAAAAGAGAAATGAACCAATATTACTGTAAAATTTGTAAGACGTTTATCCAAATTACTAAAGTTTGCAATAAGGCTTTTTTCGTAGAAAGAGGATATCCTTTATACTTCTAGTAAGCCTTTGTGAGGACATTACAGAAACAGATGATGACCCTAAAATATCTGATTACTAAATCTTGTACCAATACGTATCATATAAGTACAATAGTATTTATATTATCTTTGACCTACGCCTCACCTTGTGTATTTTAATATATCTTGCCTCAGAGATTACATAACTGGTCATATAGGGCAGGCGTTTTATTCAATAAACTTTGTTTATTCAGCAACCCGGCTTCTATGACAAATATAATGAAATGGGACCATGGATGTGGGGCATATGAAGGACTCTTGGGGCCAGATTTACTAAGCTGCGGGTTTGGAAAAACGGAGATGTTGCCCATAGCAGCCAATCAGATTCTAGCTGACATTCTCTAGTATGTAATAGGAAAGTGAGAGCTAGAATCTGATTGGTTGCTATGGGCAACAGCTCCACTTTTCCAAACCCGCAGCTTAGTAAATCTGGCCCTTGTACTGAAAAAGTGGCGATTATATCAGTATTTAACGTTATTGCGCCTATTTTCCAATATTTGCAGAAGAGCGATGGTAAAATTAGTTTGGTACAATGACTCCAAACATTTATCCTCCTGCTGACCACAGATATTTAACATTGTTGGCTTGGCTACCCACACTACCCACAGTCCCAGGCAATTTTCAAAGCAGAAGTTGCACAAATCTGCCTGCACTTTTTCTTGAAACAGCATATATATGATTTACAACTCAAACATCCACTGTCTAAATTGCAGATCAGGATCTGTTGAGCACACAGCGATCTTCTAGACTGTCTTTCCATTGGATAGCATTGCTAACATAATCCTGAGATGCTTTTAGCAAATGCAGAAGCACTCTAAAATTATAATGCTAACTATCAGGGCTTTACCTCCGTAGAGTAATATGGGGACGGAGCCCTGTTACAGATTCAGGGGCAGAAATGGGGTTACAGTGGGGCTCAGATACAGCTTTTCAATCTAAGATGATACTTTCACGACATAGTGGGGAAGCTAAATTATAGTCCATTAGTAAATCATTAAAAATGTGTTTAAATACCATTTAACAGCTGCTGGCTTCCTGCAGTGATCAGACAATAAAGTTGTCACCCATTCAATTCACAGAATGGATCAGCCACTCTCTGTAGGACACTGAATGGGTGATGTCAGCTCCATTGTCTGATCTCTGCAGGAAGCCAGTAGGTTAGTAAAAGGTAAGTAAACAAAGTTTTACTGATTTCTGAAGCCCCATTCAACTTCCCCCGGCAGGTAAGCCTGCCATGTATGATAGACTTTTGTTTTTGGGAAAGGTGTAACTGGGCACAACTGTATCTCTGCATTTGCTCCTTTAGTAAATTGAAATAAAGCTTGATTTTAAATAATAAGACAGAACAGCAATTTTAATCAGGCTCCTGTGTGAGTTTTCTTGCAAATAAAAATGAGGAAAAGTCAATATTCTTGAAACTAAAATGAACACGTCTTACTTTAATTGGGAGTGAGGCTTTGCCAAAAAATGAATCTGTAGATGGAAAGTAATACACAGCCTCTCTGTAATGTATCATGTTACTGTGGTTGCCATAGTAGTTTATTAGCATTTTTCAAAATCATAAGTAACAGTTTCAAAAGAAAAGAAAGATTGTGTCATCTTAGAAGTAACCCATGGGAATTATGTAAAAAAATAAAATTATAATACACACCTTATTTTTTCATGTAATTGTAGCTTTACGTGACACTATTAATAGAATGGCTAATTAAGAACAACATTCTGACAGTAGGGTAATGTGTGAAATAGCTAATGCAAGCTGATAACCGATATAGGATCCTAAATTACCTCTGCTCTCCTGAGTAATGTGTGGTTGGGTTTCACTATGTTGTAAAAGGCCTGTCACTTGTCTTCTACATAAATGAAGTGACATGGTCCTTCTCGCTGTAGGATCTGCTGCTGTCTCTCTATGTTGTTTCTACAGCAGACATATTGTACTTAAAACATAATTAAACATTAGAGGAATGTATCCTTAACTGAATTAGATATAATGTTTGGCGTGCAGTCAATAAATAAACACATCTCAGTGTCTGGCACAGAAAATTGTCTTGGAAATGTGAAAAATCATAAACACTACTTTTGTTTGTTATTTTTTTTTTATATCATTAATATCTTTATATCTATTTAGTCATCTTTACCCTATTAATTTTTATCCTTATGCCTTTGATTTACAGTGTTTGGTGGAAAAAAGCTAAACAATGAAAATGTTGTGCTTTTAAACGAAATGGTCAAAATAAACATTTAGCTAAACTACTTTATTGTATTAGAGATCTACAATATTGGTTCCCTCTTAATGACCTTCTATTGCCTTGTGTTTTGCTAGAGGCTGTTACAGTTCCACATTTAAGAGTAACACCTATTAACTGTGCTATCTACACGTAATCTGTTGCCATTAGGTATTTAAATGACCCCACATTGAGATTTGATACTGAGAGTCTGACAACTGAGCAGTTATAACATTGCGTCTTGCTTAATTTAGACCTGTGACGAAGTCACTCTGTGGATTGGAATTACATCTTCATATCACCCACTCGCTCGTCCACTTACACCTTCTCCCTTTTCTCACCCACATACTCCTCTTGTGTCTAATTGCACTCATTACTCTCCGACTAATCCATCATCATTGTAACCTTGTTTTGCTAACTATTTGTATGGCTTTGTGTTGTATATGAAACACAACAGATGGATGTACAATGAGTAAGAATATTTTCAGTATATTCTATTTATGTATACTAAGTTTGTATAACAATGATTAAACTGATTCATATGATACTGATTCAGTACAGTACCTACTATCATGATTCTCTTTCACATTTGGATTATAGTTAGTTACAATATAGGTACTCAGTGTCTGCACCTTTTCTATAACCCGGTCAGGTGGCTTAAAAGAGGTGAACCATAACTAGAAATGTTGGGCAAAAAGGAAAAATGGTTCCACCTGACTCTGTATTCCAAACCATTTTAACATTAAATATTAACTTACTGACACCTTCTTAAGCTTTAAGCCCTTAAGCTTTGCACCCTGGGCAGCTGCCTCTATCACACAGCTCTAGTTACAGCCCTCTGAGGTTCTGTGTATGATCGTGCCGGGGAGTAGCAGTTGTCGAGGTCATTCAGAACCACTACGCGTACTTACAGATAGAGGAAAAAGGGCCCCAAGTATGTTTATGCCCCTGGGCCCCTTAACTGCTAAAGGGATCCCTGGCTGTTCCACAGTAGGCAGTTGTGTTAATTTTAGATGAGTACCAGTACCTTTTCCTACAAATAAAAATACTGGATATACATTTTCATAACAGTTTTTTTTTATTTTAAAAAGAGAACTTAATTTGTAGATCCAGCAAACTTTGTGAGTTACTATTATATGTGTGTGTATATATATATATGTATGTATTGACCACCTATGAACTTCAGTGTATAGTTTGCAACTCTATGGTTAAAACACAACAAAGCAGCAACCGGTGAGTGGTTAGTGGTTGTCAGCCATCCTTAAGCCTTTGAGAAATCATGTCAGCTCCTGCACCTTACATTCATAGTTATTATTCTGTAACAGAAAAGCAACACTGAAGTTTTCATCAGCCACCATTAAATATTAGATTCCATCTTTTACCATGATTGCCGGTAGATTGCTGTAGAAGAGCTCCTGTTACGGAACTTGAATCAGAACGTTTCCTTAGTATTGCTATTTAATTTCCTCTATCTTTTCTGACGTTAACCGCTCCTAGCGGCGAAAGCCGTTATGCAGGAATTGGCCCCGGCTCTCCAAGGAGGTGAAAGGAGTGCATCATGCCCTATTGACTAATCTGCAAAAGTTGTCTTCTAAAACATATCTGCAAAACGTGTGGGAGTTCTCTGGAGCAAAGCAATTTCAAATTCATTTGTTATTTCCAAGCGTGGATTCTTTGTGATTCAAAGCGCGGCGGATAACAAATGTGAATCTGTTTCCAGGCTGTTTGCAGTCATATATTTTTCATTTGGTTTCAGTTGGAAGACTGAAGCATCACTTCTCCTTAGAGAAATAATGATGTTGCACAATCTGAGGCTCACTTTCTCCCCTTCTTTTGTCAGGTGGCATGTGATATGCTTGTCGGCTGGTAATTTAAAGACTGTCAGTTTTTCAGTAGCCACCGGGGAGCCTAGCGATCACAAGTTTCTGTGCTTTGCTCAGCTCTGTCTGAGAGGTCTGGATCTGCCAGGGGTGAGAAGGGTTTTCGGTCATGTCACGTGAAAGAGATACTTTTATTTTTTTTTTCTCTTTGTTAACATCTTGATCACAGTGAACCTTTCTGGAGAGAGTCCCAGAATGAGAGCTTGTATATGGTTTGGTAAATGTCATAACACAAATTTGTCTTCATAGGATCCTACTCTGCAGGGTAAGCACATAATAACTCAACACAAATAGGACAAACGGCTAAATTATGGTGCCATGGCTTATTCTAGAGCAATGTTATCTGTGACATGTATTCTCATTTTATGAAGACAGAAAGATGCAGAATAGGACATTACATACAAAAATCCTCCCATGAGACCAGAGGGGATCTTTCATTGGATATTAGAGGGAAGGGTGTGGGTAAAACTCTTCAGGCAGCAAAATTCATCAGTGTTTCAAAAGTTAATTTAAACTCAGTGGTCCAGAGTGTGAGAGTAACAACAAAACAGGTGCAAGTGTACCCCTGGACAAACCATGTTGCAATATGAGGGGTATAAAGATATTAAATTAATTTTGCACACCATTGCTGTTACACATAGAAGTCATATAATGCAATATTTATATTTTCATCTATAAACTAGAATGGAACTAGGAAAGTTCACTTTTCAATCCTAATTCTGTTTTCACGGTTTGAATTTTTCTCCCCCTGCAGTCCCACATGGCTTTGTCCAGGTCTACATTATCACCTGTTTTTGCTGTTACTCTCAAGTTCTTGATCAGCCAACAGGTGAAGTTGAAGAGTTCCATTCACCTGCATTTAATAGGGCTAGGTGCTGGATTATCAGAAAGGCAGAGTAGGCGCTGGTTTATGGGCCCTACACTTTTTAGAGGCCTGGCAGCAACAGATCAAAATAATGTGAATGTTTAACGTTTTATTGGTGTGTTAAAATAAATTGATTTCTGAAGCACATTTAACACTATAGTTCAATATGGCCAGAAATATGGTGCCAGGGTGGAGCGTGGCAATGTTACAAATAGCACATAATTAACTTTTTCACTTTCTTGTATATTATAATCGTTACCACTTGTTTCTGGGTTGGACAATCTTTTCTTTGTTTTTTCTTTGTTTTTGTTTTTTTAAATAACACCACACTGAACAGAATTTTAACATCATTACATATAGGTTGGCATTTACTGTAATAACTAGTTCATGAGCATTATTTACTCAGAAGTTTCTGAATCAATAGTTAGAACAATAAAAAACTTTATCAAAGTTCATATCAGCTGCAATCTTTTCTTTAAAAAAAATAAGCAAATGCTACTATTACAGAATAAAAACCTATTGCGCAGCTACTGTGGGTGCAAGCTGAGGAGGAGGGGCTTCCATGTGGCCATTCAGCGTTAATTATTTCACCACCACTGGTAAACGCCCCATCATTCTTATTAGGGCCAGTGTATTTTGTAGTCACCAATTTGATCTCATCTTCTCTTGCTTATTAAATGGATCACTATCTTCTCTTTATCTCCCTTGTGATCCCTGGTGAAGTCTTTTCTTCTGTATATACAGTAGAATGTAACTCTAAATAAATAAAGGCTCTACATATGTCAGAATTTTTGAAATCCTCATGGATAAGTAGCTTAGATACCACTGCCACCATTGCTAACAGTGCCCCTAGATTTTCTCTCCTTTATGCATTATACTGTGTATGCTCACGCCCCCTCTGGGCAATAAAAATATTACTTTCTAATATATGTAATCAATGTAATTGTTGCCAGTGGGCTGGTTGTGCACATCCAAAGCCATCTGTTCATTATCTATAGAGAAGTTTAAATAATAAGTGGTCTACTGGAGTTCTTACACTTCTGGAACCAATGTTACTGCAGTTTCATAATGAGCAGAGTCTCCAGGGTACCTAACTCCTACCAGCTACTGGAGATGTGAATTGATGTGTATGTTTTGCAAATTAAGAAGATTTATGATACATTTGGGGAATACATCACTACAGGAAATCTGCCTTTCTATTTATAATTTGAGATATATTGATGAGAAACGTTTGGTCACTGATGTACTCTGTTTCTGAGGTGGATTGTTTAAGATGCAAGCCACTCTGTGGTGGTTTGTATTATTTTAGGTACAAATTTGCTTTACAGTTGTTTTGATTGTTTGGTGATACACTTGGAGAGAACACTTCTTCTCCAGGGATGTTCCTGTTTGCTGCAAGATTTTGTTTCTTTGTAGTCCCTGTATGCACAAAGAATAATAGTTTTATTAATTATGTTTAAGGGAAAATATAATAGGTAACTGCTGAGAATACTTAACGTAATGCAAACGCGTCGTCTGCCAAAAACCCTGATTGGTCCATGTTTGGGATTCAGATATGGATGCCCATGGGGAATGACCCTCCATGTCTGGGGCCTGGTAGGACTACTGTTATCAGTACCTCACCCCGATGGCTTCCCAACCTCTGTCCTACTGTAGATGTCCTTGACTCACATAATTCCTTGAGGTAAGAAATGAGTGACCGCAGGAGAAATCGCAGCGGGAGAAGGAGATGAGAAATGAGAACCTGAGAGGAGCAAAGGTTAGTAATGGAGGAGGCTGGAGATGAATGCCATAAGTAAGAAAAATAGAAAGAAGAGGGTACACATTGTAGGCACAAGGTAGAAAACAATGTAGAAAATGTTTGGGTTTTAAAAATGTAAAATATATCTATAACAAAGCAGAAACAAAGGCTGCTAAATAGAACTTGTCAAAATATGTGAGGGAGGGAGCTCCAGGAGAAAGATCATGGATCAGGGCCTTTCGTTTTTATAGGACTCCATCGATACAGGAACTTAGAAAGGTCTTGGATCAGACACCAGGCATTGTGATTTGCAGTAGGGCCTGTTGAAATGATAAACATACTTGCAGCTCCTCCGGCTTCCACATTAACCTGTAATATGCCCAGGGGTTGCAGCAAAGTTGTGGACTATCAATATTCCAAATTGCTTGTATGAAATGCACACACGATGTCATAAATGATAAGAAACAAATGCAAATGTCTCACTGAGGGCTAGATTTACTAAGCTGTGGGAAACGAAAAGTGGAGATGCTGCCCATAGCAACCAATCAAATTCTAGCTCTCACTTTCCTGTTGCCTACTAGAAAAATGTCAGCTAGAATCTGATTGGGTGCTACGGACAACATCCCCACTCTTCCTTTCCCACAGCTTAGTAAATCTGGCCCTGAATGTTAAAAAGTAGTGACACGTCCTTTTCCTGTCACCGGTGACAGAAGCTGTAAGCGTGGCAAGCACTATAATGAGGGGCGTCTGGGCTGTGTCGAAAGGTTTGTTAGACCACAGAGTGTGACAGGAAACGGAGACAAAGCCAGTCCCACTGGAGGGGACGCTGTCACTGGCTGCACAGAACTCTGGACTTGTCTTTGACACATGCATAAAATAACATGACCAAGGCAAAACATCTGTTTGGAAGATATACTTGTCACATCCTGCTCACCGGTTTCAGGACGCCAGTGTATAAAAGATGTGACAGTTCTGATTGCTTAGATTGTTTTGTTACTTCTATGAACACACCTGTTTCTTAGCTGTGCTTATGGCTGCCAGACACACTCACCACATACTTGCTAAATCTACCACTACCTCTGGGAGACTAAAATATGGGCAGGTGCTCCCGTATTTCTGAGAGCGCAGGGAGCCTCATGGGTATTTGGCCCACAGGGAAGCTTAATTATATCAGACTGCAGGTACAGGAATTATATTAATTGCAAATATATGATATTACTGTATCTAATCAAAGCTTTTAAAATATACGAAGGGGCTTAACCAGTTAGAGAAGGGAGATGTTATTCACAGCACGTGAAGTTTTAGAACATGAAACTGCAGGGTGGTAGAATAAGAGAAAATGGACCTGATCCTGACCTGCACAGAATCTGCCTACCACTGCCCACAGTGTCAGTCTCTGCTCTGATAATAGTATTTTGGAAATACAAGCAGCCAAAATTTTGCTGTTCTCATACTTACCCATTCGTTTGGAAATTCCTGGCACCGCAACCCGCACCGGACTAGAGGTGAGTACTTTGGGTCATGCTATGGGGATGGGAGTTTTAGGGTTAGGCTACGGGGAAGGAAGTCTTATGGTTAGGCTGCGGGGAAGGTACTTTTAGTGTCAGGCTGTGTGGAGGGAAGTTTTAGGTTCAGGTTGCGGAAAGTGAAGTTTAGGGTCAGGCTGCAGGGAAGGGAGACAGGGTCAGGCTGCAGGGAAGGGAGTCTTAGGGTCAGGCTGCAGGGAAGGGAGTTTTGGGGTTAGGATGTGGGGATGGGAGTCTTAGGGTAAGGCTGTGGGGAGGGGAGTCTTATGGTCAGGCTGCAGGGAAAGGGAGTCTTAAGGTTAGGCTGTGCAGAAGGGACTTTTACAGTCAGGCTGTGTGGAGGGGAGTTTAACATTCAGGTTGTGAGAAAGTGAAGGTTAGGGTCAGAATGCAGGTAAGGGAGTCTTGGGATCAGGCTGTGGGGAAGGGAGATTTAGGGTTATGTAAGTGGAGGGTTAGGGAAAGGATTAGGAAAAGGGTTACAGTCAGATTCATAATTACCATTCACAGCTATCTGTATGTCCAGGGGTCCATAGATTTGAACCGGAGACCTGCCCCCATCGTCCACTGACATTCATCTGCATGCCTGTCAGCACCCTGAGTTACTGTATGATAGGAACATCTGGCACACACATGCGAACTGCCAGACAATCACCTGACTTCCACAAGCCGCTTATAGAGGTTATAGAAACAGTATTGGCTCTATTTACATAGCTAATTTTCCTACCTAAAAGTACGGAAAAACTATAGGAAGTTAACTCTCTCCACATTTTTTTTTTTAAATACATGTAACGTAGGTGTTACCCCAGAATTCTCCTATGATATTTCTCTAAAGCTATTTACATCACTAATTAACAATGATTTCTATTTTACATGATTATTTGTGCAATTAGAGAAATGGAATTTATCCAAAAAAATATGGTAATTCAAAATTTTAAACAAGGCGGTTATAAATACAAAAAATAAAATAAAAAATAAAAATAAAGTGATAAAGAATGGGTCCAAGTAGCTCTTATCTGCTGTTACTTTCTAGGTTTCAATGTATTAAGTCCCCCACTGGCTAATGTTGACATTCACAGTACTGCCCAGTGGGGGGCAGGATATAGTTAGGTCACTTACATCATCAAGCCCCTCCCTCCTGGATTTACATAAGGAAATAAATAAAATGTTGGCAAGTACACCTCTCAGATGTCTTGTTACATGAACACAGGGTCACAGCCTTCAGATGCTTCTTACCTGCACTGAGGAGCTCTGTATTCTCCCCTGCTTTTCATCCTATAATAAATATAGCTGTATACAGCATCTGTAAAACCCCGTCTGTCCTACTAAATAAAAGAGACATAAACCCTCGATGTGTGTTTTGCAGTCACGGCTGTGTCACTTTCCAGTCTCCAATTTACTATAGAGTGTCCACCGAACTCCTTAGTATAAAATATATGAGCAGGGTGTATTTAGCAAACACAAACAGCCTTTGATGTATTGCAAAATTCACTCTTCCTGTTGCTTGCCATTCATAAACGGCTGACGCCTTTATAGAGTACCTCAAGTGAATTACAAGCCCCTAGTCACTCTAGGCCATCTATTACTTGACAAATGAAGGCTGGTCCTTCTTGATTTGCTGGTGTTTTTTTTTTGTTTTGTTTTTGCAAATGATATTCGTCAAATGGTTTGAATCAATGTCACAGTTATATATAGAAATAAATATACCATAGGTTTGTGTGTGTTTGTAGCACAAAAGACAAAAAAGAGAGAGGACATGTAAATGCAAGGCTAATTCTGAAAAGTAGGGCGGAGAAGACATTGAAACTCAGATTTTATACATATCTTTAAAGACGCACTTATTCAATCTACGTACGTAGATGGTACGTAGATTGCGTAAACTAGCTACTACACATAGCTCATTTGTTTTTTCCCCGCATTTGAGAAGCACAAGCTTTTTAAGTGAAACTAGGGTCCTGAGTTTTTATCCATCACACAATGAAACACATGAGAAAGGTTATCACCTGTGATTCTGTCTCTGTAATCAACAGTAATCCTGGCTTGCAGAAAAATCAGCATGTGAAAGTTATTTATTATAACAGGCGTCAGTAGTATCTGTACTTCCACTTGATTGCACAAGATTCTCAGGTGCATGTCAATAGACGCTGGCCAGTAATAGGACAGGGTTGCCGACTCTCCCAGAACATCCGGGAAATTCCAGAAATTTGGGCAATTCTCTCAGTAACCTGGGAGAGCTGGCAAATCTCCTGCATGTCCTGACCCCTGGCTTTCATTGTACTAATCCCTAATTACTAGGGATGGGCGGGACTTGATGATATCATCAAGCTCTGCCTATCCACTAGAACACCAGGGATTACGGTAGTTACTTATAGAGACGGGGCTTAATGAAACAATTTCCATAAATTACGTCATTAAGCCTCACCACCAAACCGGAATCTATTTCTTCCCTCTGAGATAAAATAGTAGGAAACCCTGTAGTAGGTGTAGGATAAAACCCTCGCATGCACAGAGGCACCTGATACTTTGAGTCAGCCAATCAGAATTCACTCCTGACTATCCAGATATAAGTGCAGTGACACTAACGACAGAGGGACTGGGTTGAGTCTTCAGTTTTCCTCTTATCAACTTACAGTATAGGTGCCCCCCCTCCCCCCTGTCTCTGCATACCCATCCGGCTTAAGGTTTCCTCTGACTGTCAAAAGTCATGATATGCGAGGGTATTCGGTTACAAAAGTACATGCATGAACGCCATTGGATCCCTATGAATATTTTGCAGGAACATCTGTGTTCACAGATTCTGGAAATCTGGATTATTTCCAAATGTTTTGGAGGAAGTTAAAAAAGAAAAAAAGAAAAATATAGAACTGTCTCTGCAGCACAGAGAATTTCAGAGCTTGTGGGTGTCCGTATAAAGGATCATTAGTGAGTGCTGTACTCTGTGTGACTAGTAGGAAGATGCTATAGACAGTAAGCTGCTTATAAGACACAGGATCTCAAACTGTATATGAGGCACCTGTCAAAATAATGTGTAATAATTGTGGTGTCAAATGCTAATCTACAACCTGTATAATCAAGTTATCCGCTGTCATTCCTGGTCTATTGAAATAGTGCAGATTTCCCGTAGTTCTTCATAGATCAGGGTGTTGGTTAATGCAGAACCTTTCTGAGAATTTGGAAACCTCTGGGTAGCGCTATTTACTGTATCCCTCCGCTGTCTATTTATTACAATTAGAAAGCCCTGGCCATAAAATGTGATGGATTACCAGAAATGCTTTACTCACCCATTTTACATGCTGTAAAATCCCAGACCTCTGACCCCCTTTTATTAAGTTTAAGTCCGTCCCAAGTGATTTTTACTTGAATTTATGTGCTTGCCACCTGTGCTGGGTGGAGATTCCTGGAGTTCACTACTCTTTAACAGCATAACGATGTCATATTCTACATTATCACTGAAGCAAAAAATGTTTTCCAAAGAGCTGATTTCTTTGTGCTATTCTCAGACACAGATGTTCAGCATATGTGGAGTTCTGGTTGGTTCTGGTTTGTATATCCCCAGTCCTTGGGGTGTAATGTTTGTCCCATGCTGGGAGGGAAGTAAATGCAATTGTCTTGTTCTGTTCCTCTCCTCAGCTGGCTGAGCTGCCAGATCATTTGGTGAATCGCAGCACTTTCTGTTTCTCAAATGGCTGTCAAAAAAGAGAGACTCTGAGAATACAGAAAATATGGAATTTAGGCTATTTACGGAAAAGAAGAAATAAATAGCATTTAAAGGAAAACGGACCCTTACATTGTATTAATCAGTCATTCGTTCTGCAATTTTAGCTCCTCAACTGCATATTTAGCGTCAGTAATACTCGTGTTAATTGCGAAGAGTCCATGGATAGAGCTAATAATATATTGCTGAATTCATACTTGTATGACACTTGGCTTCCACAGTCTGTTCAGTTCACTGTAAGGTTGGTGGAGAGAACATGAAACTCCTAGGCAGGGTTTAGGAGTTTTGTGCGGATCAGTAGTTGTAGGAATGGGACATGGGTTATGCCAGCATAAGTTCATCAAAATCCTCATGAGAGAGGGTAGAAACAGGGGAGTTCACTCATATTGGGGCAGAACAGTGGCTCGGTGAGTAGCACTTGTGTCTCACAGTACTGAGGTCATGAGTTTGATTCCCGTACTAGGCTTTATCTGTGTGGAGTTTGAATGTTCTCCCTGTGTCTGCATGGGTTTCCTCCGGGTGCACCGGTTTCTTCCCACACTCCAAAAGCATGCTGGTAGGTTAATTGGCTGCCAATTAAATTGATACTAATCTGTGTGTGTGTGTGTGTGTGTGTGTGTTAGGAAATGTAGCTTTAATAGGGGCAGGGACTGATGTGAATGGGAAATATTCTCTGTAAAGCACTACTATAGAAATTATACACCACAGCAAAGCCATGATGTATTGCAAGGGAGGCAAATTTCATCTTTTACAAACAGTATTAGTTGAGAGGTGATGTATCCCAGTGGTGGGAGTCGCCGCCACAAATTCTGTCTTTTAGAAGTAGAAACAGCCAAAAATTGATTTTCTTCTTTCCCAATTAAAAAAGGTGCATTTAACATTTTTTTGTTTGTTTTTAGAATGGGTAAATATGCCCATACTTACTCATTCATTGCTATATAAAAACCTGTTAATAAATAATACTGCCAGACCTCAGCATATGGAAAACGTACGAAAGTCTGTGTCCAGCCCAAAGGGGGAGATCTAGATGTCCATCTGTGTCCAGCCCAAAGGGGGAGATCTAGATGTCCATTGCTATTTTGTCCACTGCTACTTCTGATCGTGCAGGAAGGAACACTCCCCTTGTGCATACAGGACTTCTGTAACCTGCACCCTGCCTTAAATATTTTGCACCATCCCCATGGGAAATGGGGCTGGATCGTAATAGAGGATCATAGGTAAGGGCTTAACCATATGATTAGCAAACCTACCATGCCTTCAAGCTGTAGACATGGCGGGTCGCCCCACGCCTCCGCCTTTCATACACGCATTGTAGAAACCGCCCATATTACTTAATTCTGGATCCGGTCCGTTGATACTAGTAAGTGATAAACTTCAACCTTCATGTAAGAAGCCCCATAGGCGGTACCTAAAGGATTTTTCTACTAAACGTCATAGGAACTGAAGATTAGGATTGTACCGAGAAAGCTGTAAGTCCTGTAGCGCTACACTGCAGGGATTTTATACATTGAATAAACCGTGTCTAATAAACTTTTATTATTCTTTATTAAAACAAGTTCCTCTTTATTAGAACATTAAAATGATAACTTCGCTACAGCGTAGCGCTACAGATTTTTTTGGGTGTGCATAAATAATAATATACTGGGACACAATTGCCAATTCCCGAAATGTCCGGGAACACTGTAGGGCTTGATGTCTCTAATTTTGTAGCAGGGCATGGCCTGATGATGCAATTTATTGCAAATTGTTGCTCCGTCCCATCTTACAATATTATGCACCAATTGTTCAGCGGGGACGAGGACGTGAATTGTGTCTCTGGAGACTGTCAGCTGTGAAATAGTGAGTTTGTAATCACTTGCACAAATTCCTACAAACGTTGTTATATGAGTAGCTTAAACATAAAAACAATAATTGTCAACTTTACAGCCCCCCATCTCACCGTCTTAAAAAAATGTCATGCTCACCCTCTACTATGTGCAGCACTGAGCTGCTGTATCCATCTTACATGAGTTATAATTACCTGCTCTGTAACGAGGAATTGTTAATTAGTTTGTCTTGCAAGCTAACTGCATCTTACCGCTTAATATACTAAGTATTGATCGCAATATCACATGTATTCTATTTTTCTATTCATAGCCCATAAATTCATTTCTATTATACAAGATTTTACATATTTAATGCTTCCCAGAATTGCAATTAATATTCCTCAGGGGCCAGACATCTTGGTAGATCTGAGAAGTGTTTAGCTTGTTGCCAGTTCTCTGTACTGAAAAGATTGTATTTGCAGTGTCTTAAGAATTGGTTACAGGACTGGAAATGAATCCGTTTTTCAGATTATATATTCCAAAATGAGTGAATTGTTATTACCTCAATTAGATTCCTTTTCAATAATAATCCAGCCCTTTAGTGAGTTTTAACAAAACTTAGAGGCCCATTTAGTAATATTTCTGGAAGTATATTTCTCCTCCAGCTGACATGCCAATTAGCATACTTACCAATTCTAAAAACAAAAAAAATTGAAAAAGGCAGCCAAGAATGAGTTTTCAGCTGTCCCTACTTCTAATAGACAGAATTTGTGGCGGCGGCGACTCCCATCGGGAAACATCACTTTTCAACTCTAATACTGTTTGTAAAAGATGAAATTTACCTCCTCTGCAAGCAACATGGCTTTGATTAGGTGTAAAATTTCCATCTAAATAGAACTTTTCAAACTCTGGAACTGGTCCATAACACTTTCAGGGTAATAGAGTAACAAGAGGAAAGAGTACTGATATGGAACCTAGGCATAGGTGGAGATATCACCGATATATTTGCCTTGGCCCCTAAAGTAGATATCAACACAAATATTTTAAAGTAAAGAGTTTGAAAGCCATGGTTACTGGGCTATTTAGTAAATATATTATTGCTAAATTGGCCCATAAGTCTTTCAGTGCTCACTATATCTCTACTTAGAGATATTTTCATAGTTACCCATAAGTATTAGGTGGTTCATTTGCGCCAGGCAGCTATTTGGCACAAGTGCAGAATAGACTACTCCAACGTTGTAGTCACCTGGATTGTTCCAGTACTTTGGATCCTGCCAGTGCCCGTTAGCAGGTCATTAAAATACAAGTCAATCCCAAACAGTCTCTCTTCTCTCATGTGTGTGCCGCTGCTCACTTGCTTCTCTGTACTTAGAAGCCAATGTGTTTTTGGTTGGTAGCACTAGCGTGAGCCTGGTGCACTATTGTCAATATATAATTATATATCACTGAAAAGGGTATAATTACACTCTGTGTGCATAGACTTGCTAGTGTAATACAAGGGGCATTTACACGGGTAAATGTGTACCACCTAATCATTTTGTTAAATAATGACCACTTGACTTAGTCTTATTAAACAAAAATAGCACAGGGAATACTTGGCTGCTATTGACTTATCTGTTCCTGGTAAATTACAGTTTACTGAGATACTTGGGTGAGAACAACTCATAATGTTATCATAACGTTCCCTATTATTTCCACTGGTTCTGTGTAAGAGATGATCTCAGAGACACTGTACGTCAATATCTCTGTCATTCCTATATTATTAAAAATAAACAGTGTCTTTTTCAGCTTCCTTCCATGTAGAAGATTTTTCTATTGTGCATTCAGCTGCCTTATCAATAACTAATGAGCTCTAATTTCTGATCTTACTTGTTTTGTTTAAAAATGCATATCCTGACTAGCTGTATAATGCTTTTACAGAACACTTTCATTTATTAAACAGGATGAATGGAGCATAAACATCATATCATGTTTGCAAACTTTCTGTGGTGGCTGTTACTGTACATATTATAATCACTGGAATCAACCTGATTTATGCAGAATAAATGGCCAATATTTATAAAGACTTTTTGCACGGACATTATTTAAACAATATAAGTATATTTAACTGAAATTTAAAACTCGGATTTAATTAATTTGGGTTGGTAATTCCATAATTGCTTAAACTTCCTAAATGTCCGGGAAAGTCATAAATTATGGGGATGCCTTTCATGGAAATCCAAGGAGGAGGAGTTTTGCGGGGACCTCGGGCCAGATTTACTAAGCTGCGGGTTTGGAAAAGTGGAGATGTTGCACAAAGCAACCAATCAGATTCCAGCTGACATTCTCTAGTATGCAATAGTTAAATGAGATCTAGAATCTGATTGGTTGCTATGGGCAACAAACCCACTTTTCCAAACCCGCAGCTTAGTAAATCTGGCCCCTGGTCCTGATAATGCAAATCAAAGGCCGGATTCAGAGTTGCGAACGTCACCTGACTTCCACAAGCTGCTTGCGGTAGTCGGGTGATTTTCTGGCAATGCAAATGTGCATGCCAAATATTGCGCAACTGTACGCCTGGAGATCCGACCGACAGTGTAGTCCATCGCCTCTGTCTGCCTACAGTCCATATGGTGTGGGGGGTACATGTCAGTTTTAAAGTAGGGGCTTGATTTTTACAGTTCCATTTGCACTGGAGACCTAAGGTAGGGTTATGGCAGGTATACTGCAGCCAGATACACACAAGAAAGGGGAGGGACAAGACCTCTGTGTAGATGGAAAACGCATGCAGGTCTGAATCTGACCCCAAGATCCCTGCAGTACAATGACTATATATGGGTCAATCTCCTGCCCCCTAGGTTTTCTGGAGGGGTGAGACAAAATTTGGCAAGTTTTGTCAATACTCTGATTCAGGGTCACCATCAAAAAATGTGGGGCGCCGTTCCATATGTGACTTCATTGGTGACATCACATAGGGGCTCTAACAGCAGGCCGGTGTGCAGGGAAGTTCGACACTGCGCATGTGCAGGCCCCCATTAGCTCTGGGCCCAGGACAATAGTCCCGGCTGCCCCCCACCCACCTAATGGTGGCCCTGCTTTGCTTATATACTCATGATATTCAGTGTTAAATATGGTTATATTTCATTCTTTATTTAATGTATTAACCTCATCTACATACAATATCAGAAATGCAGATCCTACAACTTACAAACAATGGCAGCAACCATGGAAAGGACCAGGGGACTAAACAGAAGGGACCTATAGGGACCGGCATGTTAGCCCCTGGGTGTAAGTGCCCTTTGCCCGATAATCTTATTTTCTATGAATGCTGGGGATAAGGGGCAATAAAAGTACTGAGACCTAATTGTCTAAGGGTATTCATGGGGGGACCAATCATATGATATAATAGAAAGAAGTAGGAGATGAAAAATCTGTGAAAGATACTAAGGAGATAGCAAAGTTTGGCCTTTTCTAGAAATGCTTTTACCAGCTTATGATTTGGCATCTAGCACACAACCCATTAGCAGTGACAGGTTAAAATCCCTCTACAGACCGTAGCACAAAGGAACTGATACAGGGCCAGCTATTATTCCTCTAAGAGTTACAGCCAGCTCTTGACCAGCTCTTACACGGGAAGTATCTTCTCAAAAACCCTCTTCTATTTTATCTCATGATCAAGTACACAAAAACCAACAAACGAAAACTACATTATTTAACAATATTCTGCTTTGTACTGAATACTGGAGCACACCATGAAATATAAACAGATGCACTTGTTTTTGTTTTATTATAAAATGAATTCTCATATTATTATTATTAATAATATTATTATATGGCAGGCGTTTAATCTTCGCCTCTCATCGTAAACGTTTTATTTTAGCTTATTTTAAATAGAAATCAGGTGATCGCCATTTTCCCATTAGCACTTTAGAGCTCCTGCTTCCTAATTATTTAGATGAAAAAGACGACTCGCCCAATCAATTACTTTGTTCCATATATCTTGGATTTGTGTGAACGGCTAATTGACGCGACTTTTAAATTGAAAAAAATCTAGTCGTTCTGGATGTAAAGGGAAAAATAGAACGAACAATTGAAATATGTGTATTTTTTTTTACACTGCATTTCATCTTGTTCTTCAAATATATATCAGAGTAGCTATCTTCAACAAGGTTATTTTAATTACCAATTTAAGCACTATATATAATTAACTGCCAGCACGTATTTAAGTCAAAATTCTGTGCATTACTGAAAATTCAGTTCATTTTTATTCCATTTTTCAGTCTAAAAGTACTCTGTTGCTTGCCTTAAGATTATTTAGTAGCATTTAAAATTATATTGGTGCTATTACATTCCTGGATCAGGGCCCCTAATATATTTGCATTCATGAGCCAGAGCTAGAGTCCATTATCATTTCAAGAATTACTGACCGAATCGAAACAAATTTAAGCAGGACACTTTTATTCTGATAAAGAGAGACTAATTTCCTGGCATTCGGCTTTTTGAAGTCATGGCCAATGCAGGTCATTGTATTTTGTGAAGACACTCAAACGTAGACGAGATAAGGCTGGTTTATCCCCCCCCTCCCCCTGTTCTATAGAGGTCAGAGGGCCTCGCAAATCCTATTTTTGGAGATCACATTGCAAATTTGCGCTTTGCTCTCTTCACACAATTCCAATTTATGTTTTCATGTTCATATGATGAAGATGTCAAGTTTAACTCTCGCAGTTGAAGGGTTGACAATATTTTCACTTTTGGTAAACAAGCTTTTTTCAGTTTTTTTCAACATTTGTGATAATTTAGATTAAGTTTAAGCCACCAGCATGTTCCCTTCTACACACTAGTACTTATAGGGCTATTAAACATGACCAGGGAAGGAAATGGTAGGTAAACTCTTAGGGCCAGATCTAGAACTACGTACAAGTGTGTTTTAATGCTTGCCGCTTGCGTAACTTCCACTTTTTGTATGCACTGCGCATGCGTGTGGCAGATGTCAGTCGTCGTAACTCTGATCGTACATATCTTCCTCGTAAATATGTACGAAGGGGTGAGTCATCGCCCAGAAATACGCTTTGTAGGCATTTAAATTGTTCAGTATGGGCCGGGTTAAGCCGTTACGTGTGACAATCCATTACGTACGAGCGTAATTACGCTTGGAAAAGTTAAGATAGGATTTGGTACTCGCAAATCAAGTAAATTACGCGTGACCGAGGGGAGTGCCCAGGGGAGTGCATAGTACTTATGATCACGTAAGTACGCTACGTGATCATACTTAAACTGCACTTAGGTCTGGATCTGGCCCATTTACTAAAGATACTACACTCGCCGTGGAAAATTATTGCTTCCATTGTGATTGCTTTAATTTCCATGTGTCGCACTTCAAGTTGGTTATTGGTTGTAGTATTCCTTTTTCCTCTCCTTATTACGCTTCAGCCCCCGCCCCTTTACCAGTGTAAGCACCATTCTTTGATCAGTATGGTGTTTAATACATGCATGCACGACGCCTGTGTGAGAATTTAAAGTTGATGGAAGTCCTAATTACTTGGGGGGCTGCATCAATGGCTATGTGATGTAGTCACATTTTTTTATGATAATCTGAAAGAGTTTCTGCAAAAGGTGCAGCTGCTTTACTTATGAACCGATGGAACTGCTCAAGCAGTTAGGCCTCAGGGCTGGTGGCATGAATGCGTTGGTTGCTAATTAATGCAACCATGGCAAATGGTTTATACAAGGATGTAACCTCATCACTTAGTAACTCATACAGCAGCACAAGTAGGTGGTGGCACAAATCAGGGTGTACAAGACCGGCCCCGTCTGCCACTGGCCATGTTCATTTATTTACCGATAGAATGGAGTTTGAGATGGTCTTGCTGTAGCGGGAATATCCCGGATGTCATGGAAGACTTGGAAGATATGCTCCTCCTATAATTACGCCCTTATCTCATACTTCTCTCCCAGGACTTCCAGGGGACTCAGTAGAGTTGAGTTTTCTGGGGGTTTTTTTCCAGTTCTCGATTGTGCCATTGTGCCACATGTGGGGGGGGGTGGATTAGGTTGA
The DNA here is from genome assembly GCA_011038615.1 of Limnodynastes dumerilii. Classification (NCBI taxonomy): domain Eukaryota; kingdom Metazoa; phylum Chordata; class Amphibia; order Anura; family Limnodynastidae; genus Limnodynastes; species Limnodynastes dumerilii. Next base: position 444,560 of record WWET01000098.1, on the reverse strand, counting down.
CATAAATATATAGCTGGAGGTCCAAAAACTTTTCAAATCTCCTTTATCACAAGTATCATTATTCTTAGGAAACATTTTCATATAATCCGTATTTATTCATATGACTTGTTTCTCTGTAATAGTGGCAATGGAATGGGTAGCATGGTTGGGGCTATGCCCTCCCCTAGACCCTAACAGTGGAACAGATGCGACGATTGCACATGCAACACTTTGCTACAGCCCAGTCCATCGTTGGAACAGCCTGGATGGCTATTATGTGAGTAGTCCGTAAACTGTATGCACCGGACAGAGGAGGGTGTGGATTCTCCCAACCCCCTCCACCATCCGGAGACTTCATGGTGCTCTGGTTCAGTAATTAAATAATTTTAGGGATTAATGATCCTTTAAGTAAGGTGTCTCCTATAATGTCACATACAATGTCCTCTACTGATTTTAGCACACTAATGTCCAGGGCTAAAAGGTGACAGACTCTGGCCCTATAGCAAGGAGGCTGAGCCCAGGTGTGGATAGGTGGAACTAGATGGTACTGGGGGTGGAGCTGGATAGGACTGCTGCTTAACAGAAGCTGTCAGAGGCTGATAGCTTAAAACAGCCCTCGGTACTCCATGTATTAGTGCTGAGTGCTACAGCGCCACAGGCCTCCATCTCCTCTGGCCTCTGGGCCTGTAGCAGCCGCCCCCCCCCCTAGTTACGCCAGTGTTGCCAACTTTTAAAGCTTTCCTCCATAGATAACTGCAAGGAGGCAGGGCTTAATGATGTGATTTATGCAAATCACGTCATTAAGCTCTGCTCCCTGTCCATCACTACTGTAATTTATAGTGTTCCAGGGGGTCGGCAGGACTTGCCTGCTCTACCGGGAGAACCGCCCAAATTTTGAGAGTCTTCCGGATATTCCAGGAGAGTCGGCAAGCCTGAGTTACACCCCTGCTATTGTCAAATAGTTAAATATCAACATGTAAATGAAAGTATAAGTAGAGAAAATGCACAAGCAAATATATTCATGTAAACACTTCATTTAAGTGTGGACTGTTCAATAATAGAATTTCCCATCCATTAATAAAAACTCGACGAGTTCAGGTTGTTTGTGTTTATGTGGCAAAACATGATGTGATTTTATGTGGTACACTATGCTAGGTTCTGAGACAGCTGCCCTTCTGCCCTTCACCGTGGACATTTATTGATTATAATTCCAAGCAATAATTACTTCAAAGGACAATCTACACTAATCAATCCATATCATTTTGCAAAGAAAAAGGGCTGAGCTGCCGTGATTGATTTTAGCTATACATCCCCTCTCTGTCCGACTTTAAATGAGACGGCTGCTTTTTTTTTTACAAGGATGGGGGGGTTCTTAAATTGCACACTCAATAAATTGTGGCTTTGTCTATTTTTAGTGATCATTACAGTTATATCATAGCAGAGAAATGTGGAGCAGATTAACTGTATATAAAGATGGTCATCTGCTGTTAATCATGAGACTCACACACAAAATGCACCCTCTCTCTCAGACACACATGTAAAGTCTCTCTCTTACTCAGACAAACAGGGCTGCCATTGGGGGGGGGGCAGCCGGGACTAATGTCCCGGACCCTGAAGCTGATGGCACCCGCAGATACTCACCAAGGCTCTACAGCTGCAGGTATTGGCGGTATGCTGCTTAGAACTGTACACTAGCGGGCCAATGTGTAGGAAAATCCTTCCCTGCGTGTCAGCCCACTGGTATTGTTGTTCCTCGGCACCCTGCCACCTATGTGACATCATGGATGACAGTGTTCAGGGGCAGTCAGGGGCGGGGCAAATGTGGATGTGTCCCGGGCCCAAAAATATTTGCACACAAACACACTGTCACACACACTAACATTCTCTCTCTCTCTCTCTCTCTCTCTCTCTGTCTCTGTTTAGACACACACATACTACTACAGTGGTTGAAGTGAAAATTTAGAAGTGGCGGTATGAAAATATAGAAATTATAGAGTTGATGGGGATTTATTGCTTTTCAGTAAAATCAGTGGGAGAAATGACAATATGGCATACCCAGGGTTGAAGACTTTTTGGGTGGGTGGTGCTGTCAATCACTATGTAATCTCTAGTGTTCCAGGGTTGGGTGGGGCTTAATGACATCATCAAGTACCGCCAATCCCTAGTTTCTCTAGGGATTACAATAGACATTGACAAGGGGTTGAGATTTACCGGCTATACCAGGAGAACTGCCCAAATTTCATGAGTCTCCCGGATATTCAGGGAGAGTCAGCAACCTTAGTATACCCCCGTATACCCCCTCACTTTGAGCCCTGTACTACTTTATATTATTTATAAAATTATACATAAACGAACACACACATTCTCCCTCTCAAACACATACATACACAACTTTATAATATATAGAAAACGTATATATGATTGTTGCATAGTCTGATTAGAAGATGATTGTTTAATGCTTCATTATTTGGAATTTTGAGAATATCCAAGGACTGTAATAATCACTCTTCCACAATCGTACACAGCTGGATATGCTGCCAGCTTAAAAGTAATATCATAATATCCCAAAATAATTCTTATAGGCAATCAAATACGCTTCCATCTGTTCTTCATGTCCATCTCAGATAATAGCAGTGTTCTCCAGCTTGGCAGTAACCTGAATTTGACCTACATAAATAATGATGTCCGTAATCACATTAATTACCAGTGACCCATATTAAGTCCAATTGGGATAAGTAATCACTTAATGGAAGAAAAGATCATCCAATATAGAGTTGTTAAAACTACAGCTGAGTGGAAAAATTGTGAAAATGTGGTGGTGTTCTAAAGGAAGGAGAGAAAAAAAACAGATGTAATGTTCACATAAACACACATTAACTCTGCAATTGTGTATATTAACTATGCTAACTATATTTCCAGTTCACTGTCTATGTCATGTATTGTTGCGAAGGCTGCATTATGAAGTAGGGACAGCTGAAAGCTATCCCTATATCAAATGGCTGCTGTTCTAGAATTTTGTTTATGAATGGGTGAGTATGTGATTCACCCATTCATTTTCGGAACCGCCGCCACCGGAGACTTAGGGTTAGGCTGTGGGAGGAACTTTGTGGTGGTCTTAGGGTTTGGGTTAGTTGGCGGGTTGTGGAAAACTCACTTTTCGGAGCAAGGTATTCGGTGCTCTGGGGATCGATTGCTATGCCTCATCAAGGGATAAGCAATCGATATTCCAGCCAGATCGGAACTGGCTGGGAGCAAAAGACCCTTTTGGAAAAGGGCCGTTTTCTACA
>WWET01000098.1:399094-416215 GCA_011038615.1 Limnodynastes dumerilii | reverse complement strand
ATGGCTTGGGGCTTCAGACTGTTAGCTCTTTCTCGCAGTAATAAAATCTAATATATGATCATCAATAATGAATGAGTAAAGGAATTGAAGAGGTAAACTCCTCATAATAATGAATTTAGGGTCTGTAAGAGCCACCTGGTTTAGATTTATAAGTGGGCAAGTGGTGGATGTAGGTGTAAATCTTAATGGTACACACACCTTCCAACCATTCAGGAAGTCCAGGGGCCAGATTTAATAAGCTACAGGAAAGGAAAAGTGGAGATGTTGCCCATAGCAACCAATCAGATTCTAGCTCTTACTTTCCTATTACATGCTAGAAAATGTCAACTAGAATCTGATTGGTTGCTATGGGCAACATGTCCACTTTTCCTTTCCTGCAGCTTAGTAAAATCTGGCCCCCCAAGAGACTCTAGATATTCAAGCAGATTCCTGGGAGAGTCACTATTCTCATACATTTGGCTCAAGAGGGGAAACATTGATGATGCAAAGTGTGTCCCTATTGTGCAGTAAAGCAGTATGGCAGAGCTTAATTTATTTTACTGTAAATCACAGTGTTGTGTCTCTATCCTAGCTTCACAATGCTTAGATCCAACGCACAAGTGTGTGTTTGAGGGTTCTTGAAGATGCAATTCATGTCTATCTGCCCTCTGGGATCTCGAGTGGGGTATTGTACCTAATTATCTTCCTTTCTCCCTGTGCTATTCTCCTATAAACTATATCATGTATGTATGACATTGCTAAGCTGCCTAAAGGTTTCTCCAAAAATAGGGAAAGTGTGGCACACACCCATAATTCAATAATCATTTAAGTAATTGTGTCATTTATTTATTAACAGGTTTATATACAGATTATGCAGCGCTTTACAGAGAATATTTCACATGCCCCATTGGAGCTACATTCTAAGTTCCCTAACACAGACATACACACACAGACTGGTGCTAATTTATTCAGCAGCCAATTAACCTACCAGCATGTTTTTGGAGTGTGGGAACCCACGCAGACACGAGGAGAATACACAAACTCCACACAGATAAGGCCTAGTCTGGGAATCGAACTCATGAAATCAGTGCTGTGAGACACAAGTGCTACTCACTGAGCCACCTACATTAAATTGATGTTTTGCGCATGCACAGAGATTGCTGGCTAATGACCGTCAGTAGTTTGTCCCATTTGCTGAAAAAGAAGTTTTGCAGATGTGTCTCTTACCAGTTGTCACGGTTAGTCATGGTCCGTGGGAGCCAGGTAGACTATGCAGCATTGCTACAACTCTTTACAGAGCTTCAAAGTTTACCACTTGACCACACAGTAACCATGTATTAAGCTCGTTAGGGAAACCAGTGCCATCAATGAGACACAAAGAGGCATTGAAATTGATAGTTAATACCACCTTATGAATCAATGCTGCCTGCACATTATTTTGCACAGGCATCTGATAAACCTCCAGCAGAGACGTATTGTAGAGTTGGGTGTTTATCATGAAACAGTTTATAATGAAACCTGTAAGTATCATTTAACTGCTTCCCTGCTGACAGAACGCCAGCCAAGAATCACCGTGGTTGACAAACAGAATTGGCAACCGGTTCAGAAATTGTATTACATCTGACAGTTTAAGTCTACGCCTCGTGTGTGAGCGTCTACAGCTTCAGGGGGTAATTCAGCACCTTGGCATCCTACAGCAGCAATTAAAATAATTAAGAAAGTAATGGTAGGTGTATAGAGTTTTATACACTAGATGGAAGAAGATCTCTTTATTTCTAAGCTGCAGGCTGAATGTATGGTGTCAACACTCACTCTACACCAACTACAGCAACATAGTGGTGGCACTACAGAGCAAATATTCAGATTCTGGGCCAGATTTACTAAGCTGCAGGTTTGGAAAAGTGGAGATGTTGCTTATAGCAACCAATCAGATTCTATCTTCTAGTATGTAATAGCAAAGTGATAGCTAGAATCTCTACTTTTCCAAACCCGCTGCTTAGTAAATCTGTCCCTCTGTGTTATAAATCACTTTGGAGTCTAAGGGGGCTATTCACAGAAAAATAAATTAAAATGCGGAGTAACTATTTTGAGCTATCTACGTAGCATTTCGTTATGTAGATTGCATTCATGTGGCTTTAAAGACCACATGTACGCTATCTACGTAATGAAACTACGTAGATAGTGTAAAATAGTTACTACGCATGCGTAGTAGCTAGAATCGTAAAATTAAGCACGTATGTTAAAAATTAAGGGGTTGTGAATCCGGCCTTGTATCTCGCGGATACATAATGGGGAAGAGAGAGGGGGGATTCTGGTTGCCCAGAAAACCTTCACCAACAGATTCATCATGCCGCCAGTGTTCTGTAATGTGTGCATTGGCAACTTCCCCTTTTATTGGCAGCTGCTCTGGCTGCCACCTCTTCAGTTGATGAGAAAGAGGTCATGCCAATGCATATGTGAGAAGAAGGAGCTGTCACTTCTGTACCAGCAGCCTATTCCCCTTCCTCAGCTTTCAAAGGCAGCAAAAAAATAAGGAGCCTTGAAAAGCTGTGCTCTGCCTTCTGGGGCAAAGAACACAGTAAAGAGGAGCGACTGCAAAAGGTAGAAGAACAAAGTCAGAATGAAAAAGACGATAGTACATGAAGATAGAAGAAAGAAGATTGTACATGAAGATACAAGAAAGAAGATAGAACAAGAAGAAAGAAGTATATGAAGATAGCAGAAAGAGGATGCTGATCAATGCAAAGTAATTTTATAGTTAGCTTTATATGTAATATGGGTCAGCAGATGTAATATATTAGGGACCGGGAGATTCCGAGCTATATAATATAAAAGGGCCGGACCAGACTTGCGTCTGTCACACCAGGCACTCATGCAAAATGTATAAGTGGGGTGTTTTGAGGTATATTACGATAGATGTTCAGAGGAAAGGGGCTGTGCTTCCCTTCCATCCGCCAAGGTGGGCAGAGGGAAACATTTAAATTATACAGTTAGGGAGGGATTAGGTATTTATGAGCAGATCAACGGTTGGACGGACCGCTGAACTGCTGTGTGAGTTAAGGCTGCCCTATGTAAGTGTAAATCACATAATCTCTGCACGAGAGCAGGGACTGACAGGGGGAGTTCAGACTGACAGAACCCCTGGTCTGGATTCGGTCCTTTATTATTATTTAAAATAATAACCACACCCATTGCATGCTGCTCATGCTTACTCTAGTCACATGGTTGGTAATCCTCCCCTCTCCCATTTTATGTAATCTCTTTCTTTTTCAAACCTGAGAATCTCATTTCCTAGCACCTAAAGCATCTACCTCTTCTACTTCCCTTGAATTTCATTTCAGCACAACAGCCCTTGGTAATGTAGATCATGTCCCTCTTGCAACCCTTCTGACCACAGCTACATAGCAAATTCCAGCTGCAGTCTTGAAAAACGGGTTGAATGTTCCTTAGGACTCGTGTCCAATTGTAGAAGGCTGCTGCATTTCAGTAAAGTGCTTTCACTCTTTGCAGCCCTATGATAATTTGTAGCCAGTGATATTTGTATAAATATAAAATGCTACTATCTTCAGCCAGCCAAGAATAACAATACTTTGCTGTAAGCCATCTGGCTGGCTTTCCTCTCTAGCATTTTGTGAGTGAGCTAGGGACACTGATAGGGAGCCAGTGATATGTTAGCAGAGTGCGGCTTAGGGTACATTCTCTCATATGTTGACAGCGCTCCGGTGCCAAATAGAATTGATGCCAATTTATAGACTAACGCTTTTGATGCTCCTTACACAACAGTTGTTATAACATGGCTTGGTCACCTCTTACAAATAACAGGCAAGCTCCTTCAGGGATGTCAGTATGTGTTTAAACTTTAACCCTTACCTCGACTAATATAACAATGATATAATGATATCAGAAAGCCTTCTGCCATTGATGACATAGGGCCAGATAATGCTGTAACAGGTGGCGCAGCAACCTGAAACATAAAACAAACCTTCACCCACCATAAGGTTTCTACCTGATCCTGAAGACCTTCTGTTCTCTCCTGATTCAAGGTGCAACCCTCCTTACTAATCTGCAAATGAAACCACACCGTTAATAATGCTTCCAGAACCCAACATTGATCTGTAAGTAGAGAACAGGGAAGTTAGTCCATAGGCAAACATCATCATAGGGTTTAGCCTGAGACAGTCTCTTTCCACGAATAAAGAAGAACCTGTACTCACGCATGAGGTTTTGTCTATATATTCTGCACTAGTGTCCACTAACTAGGGCTATCGCCCTCTTACAGAAAAGGGACTAGTGCCCACTGTACCAGAATCAGTACCTACTATACAACCAAGGGCCAAGTGCCCTTAACTCTAAGGGTCTAATACAGTGGTTTCCAAAGGTTCTGCAACGCTCTCACTGGGGTGCCGTGGAATGTTTTTTATTTTCTATTCTATTCTATTCTACTTTTGTCTTAGAGGTGCCTTAAAAAAATATGGAGACCCTAAGGGTGCCTCGAACTGAGAAAGTTTGGGAACCACTGGTCTAATACCTTTACTACTTAAAGGGCCTAGTGCCCTTTATGACTAAACAGGGGCCCTATTTCTGGGAGATAAAGACCTCAATTGGATATCCAGCAGTCTGCTCCCCTCCTTATGTCTTCTGTAAGTTCATCCCTCCCACTTAGGGCGTTCGCTCATGTGAGCAGGGCCCTCCATCTTAGTGTTATTACCTCCTCCACCACTCCCCCCTCAATATGTGCCTTTTTGCTACCTTTTTACCCCGTCCTCGCCTGGTGGCTCCCTCTCAACCTCTCACTGCACTCTATCCCCTCCTCTCTGATCTGCTAATCTTGACACCTCGCATTTTGCCTTGCTGTCTGTGCTTGCTTCACTTTATTGTATTTTTGTGATATTTTTATATTTATATTGTATTTAATTATGTACTATATTGTCCATCCCTACCCTGTATGTCTGTACTGTATTTTGTTGTATTTTGTACAGCACTGCGGACACCTTGTGGCACCTTATTAATAAATGATAATAATAATAATAAATACCTCCACCTCTATCCATTCAATATCTTGGGAGAGAAAAAAAAAGTTGCCAAGAATACTTAATTGCTAGGCATTTTAATTTTATTTGTTTAAATAGTCTATGATATAGATGTTATAGATTAATGTGAAATGTTTGCAAATATGTTCCATCCTTTTCTACACTGGCCGGCCACCCAGGGGTGCCTTACTACGCCAGGGAAGCTTACTCAGTACCTCCTAGGGATCATTCAGGCAAACTCAGTTAGAAAAGTACAACAGCGTATTTATTGTAACACAGAACAATCTATATATTGTATATGCATGCAGTTACTAAATGCCAGGCAGGTATAATAATAATAATCATCATCATCATAGATAATATCGACATTATGAAAAAAAAGTAACAAATGAACCCAATCTTCCCCATCAATATTGTTATTTCGCATCCCAAAATATACTGCATATTGTTTTTTTTTAGAATAAATTGGGAGTTTATCTACAAATATTTTTCCTCTCTATCCTTGGTTGCACAATAATCAGCAAAGTTAAAGTATTACAAAGTCAAAACTCATCTAAAAGTTAATGGCCTGCTGTGAGCGGAGCTATTTTCGTATCTCTCGGAGCTCTTTGGGAAAAAAAAATGTACATAAAAATGGATATCAAATATCAACCTAATTGGTCTTAAGTGAGCGCAGGAACAATGAGAGAAAAGGTGAAAACACAGGTTCATGCACAAAATCCCTTTCTGTCAGAATGACAAAATGTTGTTTTAGTATCAAGTTAATCCCCTTATAGCCAGGATGGGGGCTTGAAGTGCATTGTTTTAGGTAAAATGTCTGGCGCACAATAGTAAAACAGATATGTGTATGTGTTACACTGGGAGGTTTTTCAGTACATGGCTAAATAGGAAAGAGAAACAATGAAATGCACTCAGCAAAACTAATGTTTCCTGGCAGTTGAAACTTCTAATGAAACTGACTGGATACTAGAAGTTGTTTCCCCTGATAGGAAATCCATAGCATTTGGCATGTCTCAGCTGTGACTTACTATAAACTGCCAGGGGAAAGAGTGGCTTAGTGGCTAAGTTTACCAGTTGAACAAAAACATGGCTATGTTGTTCTTTCTGCTATCTGAGTGTCTAATCCCGATATATCATAGGAATTTTCACTGCAGAAATTCCTTTATGGCATATTCATTCATACCACTAGCAAACTAAAGGTAGGGGACTAGGGGATCCCTCTGTGTCTTATATTGTGTCAAATAAAAATGAGGGGGGAATGGTGCATCATTGTCCAAGAGAAACGTGAATGGTTAGACTAAAAACCAAACATACAACGATCAACTAAAATATTAAGGGGTAATTTCTATACTGTGCAATGTGCCTCCAGAACAGCACCTCACACAATTCTACATTGCATATTTAATCTCGCAACCCATTCAGTTACCGTAACAGATGGTAATCGGTGCACTTTGTGCATATCATCATTGGGCTGAACAGAATATGCCCTCTCCATTGACAGGTGAAGTGAATTCATATTGATGATCTTGTTACAATGGCACCTGTCAAGTGGTGGAATATAGAGGCAGTAAGTGGATAGACAGTGAATTCTAGGTACTAAAGTGTTGGAAGCAGGAAATTTGGGCAAGGGGAATACCCTTTTCCGCTAAAAAATTGTCTAACCCTTTCTTAAACATATCTGCCAGTTTTGCATTGGTATGGGTAACCTTTTGAGTTAAAACAGGGTTTCCGACTCTCCCGGAATGTTTGGGAGACTCCCGAAATTTGGGCAGTTATCCCGGGAGAGCCTGCAAATCTCCTGCAAGTGACTTGAGGCCTGTGGTTTCATGGAACCTAGCAACACTAGTACAGGGATGGACTTGATGACGCAATTTGTGCCATCAAGCCCCATCCCGATCCCTTTCACAGTTAAAAACGGGTAAGTATTAGTTAGGGGACGGGGCTTAATGACACGATTTGCATAAATCACGTCATTAAGTCCCACCCCTTGCGTGAATTTTGTTAGCTTCCCTCTGGGATCTCCTGGAGGGAAGCTGTTAAAAGTAGGCAAACCTGAGTTAAAATTAAGTTAAAATTTAGCCCTTGGATTGCAATAGAACAAAAGAGGGATCATGTGACCAGCATTAGGTAAAGAAGATCTAGATAATGCAGGGTTGCCGACTCTCCCGGAATGTCCGGGAGACTCCCGAAATTCGGGCAGTACTCCCGGTATCCCGGGAGAGCCAGCAAATCTCCCGCAAGTGACTTAAGGCCCGTGGTTTCACTGAAACTACGGCCTCAAGTCCTGCCCCTAAGCCTAGCAACACTAGTATAATAGTGTTGATAGGCACAGTAAGGGACTTGATGACGCAATTTGCGGCATCAAGCCCCGTCCCGACCCCTATTTTAAGTAAAAACGGGGCCGTATAAACAAGGGGGCAGAGCCTAATGGCACGATTTGCATAAAACACGTCATTAAGCCCCGCCCCCGCATGCGTCGCTAGCTTCTCTCCGGGATCTCCCGGAGGGAAGCTGCCAAAAGTCGGCAACCATGAGATAATGTATAGTTATCAGAGGCACTGTAGACTAAACTAAAAACTAAAAACCCAACAGTAAACTTCCCCAGCATGCATTGCACAGCTCCAGAGTCAGAGTGCAACAGGGCCCATGCTAATAGAAGGGCCCATGCTAATATAAGGGCCCACAGCCGTTATCACCACACAGCCAAAGCTCCCCTCCGAGTTACCTGGGCTATCATCAGGACCAAAGCATATTTTTTGCACCTGGGCCCACAACTCACTAGATCCACCTCTGGTAGTGATTATATCAGTAAAGCTTGAATTGTGAATGAAACCTTTATTTATTCTGACATTGAGCAGATTTTGGCTCACATGGGAAGATATTTTTTTTTCTGTTTTTAAAGATAAAAAAAAACGATAAGGAGATAACTTCATTCCACGGTCATGAAAATTTCTTTTTAGCATTGACTGGGTAGGTGTGTATGTGTATAGATGTGTGTGTGTTTCAAGAGAAAAATAAGGGGTTGATAAATTTTTCACCACAATGACTTCTACATCCTCTGCAGCGCTGGGTGTTATTACAAATTCACAAATGATGCTATCTTTCACTGTTTTCATGGCTTGGCTCCTCTGCATCTGATAAATGATTAAAGTCTGGCTAAAACCTGATTAATTTAAAACAAATTACAGAGACAGGGTATAAAGATAAACTTTTATTTATTGTGAGTGTCTCTTAAGAAGATGTAGCCTGTCATAATTCCAAGTCTTAAAGCCAAGTTTAGGCCAAAACATTAACTTCTCATTTATTTTTAAGAAAGCATTGACCCTGGGTTAGAAAAACATAATTTTGTTCCTGACTTTTTCCCACATCTATATTATTGTTCTATACTGTTACGCAGATTTTTGCATGTGCTACAAACACAAAAAGAATCTCTGATGTCCCTTGATGTGACTTGAAAGAGCCGGGGAACATAAATGATGGTTTTACACCGAAACAGCTCTTACTCATCTTGATAAGTCAATTCTTGCCATGCAACAAAAAGAATATGAACATTCTGAGAACTAATATTTTTCACAGGCTATAAAATGAATCAGACACTTTTACATTTTATTGCATAACATTAGAACTTAATACATATTCCTGTTTAAAAAGTAATATACATTTGGCTCAAGACATAAGAAATAGTTTTCATGGTTTATGATGTGTCTTCTCCGCTGTTAATTGTTAAACTTTCTTTAAGCTCTTAAACAGTTTTTTTTTTGCCATTCTCATATAATTCATAAATTGTTAGTGTAATATATTTGTTCACAATGGTTTCCCGTTAGCTCTGAGAAAGACCATGGTCATTAAATCTGTGTTGACCTATAGATTTTGCTATTGCCAGTAGTTATATCAGTAGAAGACATAAAGTTATAGTTATTTCATAGTTTTCTAATTACTACACATCATACTTGCCAACCGGATGCAGTAAGTCTGGTAAGAGGAACATGGGACAGCTGGGCTTACCTGAGCAGGGTTGGATTTATGGGCCAAATTTCCCATAGGTGCACAATATTTTTTTTCCCCACACACACATACACCATCTCCCCAGACACACACACCACCTCCCCACACATCCCCTTGTTCTCTGTGCAGCAAACCTGCACCATGTACAACCATGCACAACCTTGCTATACTATTGCCTTTACAAGAGTGTCATGCAAGGGTAATTCAGTCTAATCCATGATTGGCCAGGAAGCAGCAACCAGCAATGGTGACACAGAGACCAAGATGGATGCACTTTGACTGAGACCCAGTGGGAATTACAGACTGCAAGCACCAGCATGAAGCCAGACGCTCTTTGCGGAGGGTTGATTCTTTCTCTTTGGGCCAAGCTGAAGGACTTTATGGTGGCAGTCAGTATATCCACTATGAGGACACTGTCAGGCATTACCATTGCAGATCTCTTTATGAATGTGGGTCCTAGTGGACCCTTCTCATAAGGGCCTTAGATGCTCCCCAACAGGTGATAACCCTAGGTATGCACCTAGTGAAAAATCCTCCCCTAAACTATGAAGCACCTCACCTGCCACACTAACAAATGGGGTTTGAGGATTGCATCCTTTGTATAGTACAGCCGTTTCTGTGCATACATAAACCACAGATAGACATCAATTACAGTAGCCTGCATCGGCAATACTAAGATGTTATAAACAGCAATCATTTATTTATTTATCAGTTTATAATAGTGTCCTTTAGCCTTGATATCTATGCATGCAAATGGCAGCTTGCTTTCGTTTTATGGGCCCATTAGACAGGATCCTCCACTGATGATTGATCCCTGCTGCTTCCTGACTCTTGTGCAGATGAGGGGAGGCTACTTCATCAGTGGTCAAAGTGGAAACTTAGACATGGCGGTATGAAAATTAAGAAATAATAGAAGTGAATGGACATGTATAGATTTTCAATTAAATCAGTGGGAGAAGTGATGGTATGGCATACCCCTGTGTACCCCCTCACTTTGAGCCCTGTAATCCATGTATGGACTTAGAAGAGCTGGACCCTACCTTTAGACTCCTGTGCGTTCCCCACATAAAAGAATGATTTCAAAATCTGGATAGTGAATAAGAACTTAAACATGCCCTTACTGTAGAATTTAAATAGATCCCCTTTCTAACCTTGCGTATGTCTAGCCCTTCTTTACTCTCCCCACTCCACTCTTTAACTCTTGTCCTTACTCCACCCACTAAACTCCTAACCTCTTTCTTTACTCTTCCCTATTCTACTCCTATTATATGTCCTTGCTCCACACATTCCACTCCTATCTCCTTTCTTTGCCCCATGGGCCCCAACCTGGCCGCACTGTCTGGATCTTAAAGTCTGCTCTATGCAGATTTTGTAAGTCTGGTCCATTGTTAGTGCAAAGTATCTTTCAATACTAATGTATTAAACATAAGATTTATTACAAAAATTCTAGTAAGCATTGTAACTAGAAGAGGATAAATACAGAGACACTTGTAATTTCATTGAAATACTGTACTACTTATTTGCTTTAGTGAATGACTTACAGACACTCATACTGTACCATTCTTAAGGTGGAGTAATGATAGCATTTGAATATATATGGAAACAATACCTAGCTCTGGGTCTTGTGATAAGCTTGTAAAACAAAATGGGGTTATTAGGCTTCATTAGATTTCGATCTAAATCATTGATGGCTGAGGATCCTGAAGTACTCCCTGACAGCTTGTAACACATGAATTCCTACCTTGCAATAACTTTTTTTTGCAATTACATTTTATTTGTGAATCAATGAGAAAAGAAATGGATTCTATAAATAAAACGTATTCTATACCTCTAATAGAGCTGTTTCAGGGACTTGACATATATATAGCTTGTAGTTACCATAGCCAGGGCTGGAATTAGCCACAACTATGATGCCTGTCCTGGTCTCTGTTCAGTAAGCTCTGTGACTTGGGACTGTGTGCAGGTGCCAATGAATGGTCAGAGCCAGTTGCACATGTCCCAGTCAGACCTTGTCACACAGTAAGTGGGCTTTTAATCCAATACTCTCTCTTGTCTTTATTCCACTAACTTGACACCTAACTCCTGTCCTTACACCCCACTCTACTCCTAATTCCTAGCTTTACTCTCCCACTCTCCATTCCATCCCACTGTACTCCTAACTTATGTCCTTACTCTCCCCACTCCACTCCTATCTCCTGTTCCTCACTACTACAACCCACTCCAGTCCTAACGTATTTCATTATTCTACCCACTCTACTCCTATTACCTGTCCTTGCTGAAACTATTCCATTCCTCTCTCTCCTCTTTGCCCCATCTACTTGTAACTCTTGTTTTTACTCTCCCCACTCCACTCCTATCTTCTGTCCTCATTCCACTAACCCGCTCCAGTCCTATTTCCTTTCTTTATTCCACACACTCTATTCCTATTTCCTGTCCATGCTGCACCCATTCCACTCCTATCTCCCCTCTTTGCTCCAGCTACTTGTAATGTTTGTTCTTACTCTCCCCATTCCACAAACCCACTCCAGTCCTAACTCCTTTCTTTATTCCACCCACTCTACTCCTATTACCTGTCCATGCTCCACCCATTCCACTCCTATCTCCTCCCTTTAATCCATCTACTTGTTACTCTTGTTCTTATTCCCCCCACTCCACTAATAACTCCTATACTTACTCCACCTACTTCATTCCAATCTCCTGTCATTGCTTCACTCACACCACTTCACTCAAGCCTTTACTCCTCATTCACTCCTAACATCAGTCCTTATTCTCCCATCCAATCCCTTTCCTTCTCCCTACTTACTCCTAATTTTAGTCTTTACTTCTGCCTTGCTCCAAACTTCTGTTCTTACACCTTTAATCCACTCCTATCTCCTGCCTTTTTGCCCCCTAACATCTCCAATATTAAATCCTGCCTTAACTCCCCAACCCTTACTTTTTACACCTGCTTTACCTCCACAAGCTCAGAGCTTTTACTCTTCCGTCACTCCACTACTAACTCCCTTCACTCCCTCCTCGTCTCCTAACATGTCGTTACTCCTCCCCCTACGCCTAACTTTTTTTTGTCCCCCTCCACTCCTAACTCCTGCCTTTACTTCCCAATCTCTCTCCGCCTAATGCCTGCCCCCCACCACCCTACTACATTTTTAATTACTTCCTATACCCCACTCCAGCTAAACAGATTCACTGACTTTACAGTCACTAGACTCTAGTACATTCAGGGTACAGAGAAGGAAAATATAAGGAAAACAGCTTTTGGCTTCACATTTTTATTGTCTTTTCAAATTATAAATTGAGGCCAATTTTTATTAAAGTGGAGTAAATGGCAGAACCTATGTTACAGACATTCTCAATGTATTTATTAAACCAATACAGGTGCACAGTTGTCATCTGCAGAATTTGTAGATGCAGATCCACTTTAACTCTTTACCTAGAGCATATAATCACATTTTTGGACATTGCACAAAAACAGTTTAAAGGCCTATAATGTAATTTATTTTAGGCCTTTTATCATTGACTATGATGGATAATTTCTCGGGTGGACAAATAATGTCTCTTCTGTAAGGAGGCAGCAAGAGGGACATTCCATAAACGTTTAATGTATCAAACAGTTTTTATGAGTTCCTTCACTTTAGGGCACAGGGAAGCGCGAGCAGGGCATGTTGGTTTTAAATTCAAGGATTTATGTCGTTAATCCTTCTGGCTAATTATAATTTATGGGATCTTGCTAAATTAATATGCGGTCTCTATTATAAAGCTTGGGATAGTGTACAACATGCATAAACAAGCCTTGTTCTACAGTAATTTATTCGCAGCCATGAAGCATATTAAATAAAGTGAGCACTTGTGTATATCTACACTTTTCATTATTAATCTATAAATTTATAGTTGTCATACATTAATTTTCTAAATAGTAGGCTGTGTGTAAGACAGACACGCTGTATATAGTTGCACCAAACTACCAGACAATTATGTTAGATGCAATTATATTTAATACAGCATTTGTATGGGTGATAAATGGAATGACCCTTAATCACAGATCCACTGGGGAGCAGAATGTTTGGCTGCTACAGGGCCCAGAAGAGAGGAGGGCCCATGGCAGCTGCCCACCCAATTCTCATGGAGGAGACACTTTAAGCTATCAGAAGCTGTCATGCAGTCTATGAGTGCTGAACACTGTTTATTAATACTTTATTTTTTTAACAGGTTTTTATATAGCGCTATCAGTATATGTAGTGTTTTACATAGAATATTTAGCATTCACATCAGTCCCTGTCCCATTGGAGCTACATTCTAATTTCCAGCTTTCCTCTATTGGCAGAGGAGGGAGGGTCATGCTATGCATTCTCCATATTTGGATGTAGGGTGCTTTCTTGATCGGGGCAGGTGTTGGTCTACTTCCTTAAATAGATAGAACCTGCACTGTTATAAGGGATTAAGTGAGATAAGCGCTGGTACAATCACATAGGGAATAATTCACCATATAATATACAGTGCAGATCGTGCTGATAGTACCTAATATTAACTCAAAATAAAAAAGAAGAAAGGACAGATACAACAGAGTCTATTTTTACAGTGTACTTTTCTAATTAATACAATAAAATGGGCCAGATCCTAAGCTAAGTGCGACAGGAAACTTATGCAAGTCAGTTGCGTAATTCCCCTGTCATGGAACATCTCTGCATGCGCGCCAGATGTTCCTTTAGCGTAAGTACTAACATACATAACGAAGTTACGTACGTCAATACTAACAGGGAAGGGGTAGACTCTTTACTTACGATGGCTCTATCCATGCCATATAGGTGGGGATAGCAATTTAAATTAAGGGTCTGGGCAGGGAAAGCCCCGTTACAACTAGGTCTGGGGCCATACGGTTGCAGACCTAGTCGTAGTAGTTAAGGTAGGAATCTGGACACATAAGTGTCCATATTTCCTACCGAGAGCGGGGAGCACAGACCCCCGCGCGCATGTGAAAGAGTCCGGCGGTCTGGATCTACCCGAATATCTATAAAACGAAATCTTTATTTCAACCATTAAAATCAATAAAAAGAATAGGAAGAAAGAAACAGTGTAATAAAAACCACTATACTGTCCCCCAAAAAGATAATGGGCCTGATCCAGACCTACGATGTAGCGCTGAGCGTACTAATGCTCAGCGTAACATCGTGGGACTCCCCCTGACACTCCCGCTGCCCCATCGTATTTACCCTCGTTTATGCCGGCTGAAGGCTACCCTAACATCAGCTGGCGTAAGCGAGGGTAACTACACTGGGACAGTGGCGTAGTTAAGCAAACACCGCCCTCCCAACCTTATTACCCTGCCTCCCTACACTAAACTTTGTGTAGTAACGGCGTGGGACGCCCCCTCCGCCGTTACTACGCTGTAACTACGGATGCCCAATCCACGGCTTTTCAGGCGATCTTACGCTTACGCCCGCCGTCCTAGCGACGGCAGGCGTAGGTCTGGATCAGGTCCTTTGATCCCTTTCCTAAACATTGTCCTATTTTAACTATTGCTTGCTTAATTATTCACTTATTAAATGCTAAAATATTGACTGGTTTTCATACATTTATACCATTATTATACTACACAGCATTTCTAGTAATGCTGTACAGAAAGAAGCCCAGAGAGCTGGACTTACCCAAAGAGTCTCCATCAAAGGGAGGCTGCTTGTGTATGGGGCCAGGACTTACTGTGAGCTCACTGTGTCCTGTCTGCATTTTTCAGTGTGTCTACTAATCATTAATAGAGCAGAAGAGTGTGTGTATGAGTGACTGTGTACAAATATGCAAATAGATAAGGGATGTAGAGTGAAGGGAAAAAAGAAGGGGGGTGTAAATCAATGAGAGACAAAGGTTATGGGATGGGACAAGGTATAGGAAGAGAGTTTATGTGGTGTTTTAGAAGAAACTGGAGAGAAAGATAAAAGTTATATTTGAGGAGAACAGGGGATAAAGAATATCAATGGGAGATTTATTAAACAGCTGTACAAGTCATCACTGTATTTTTGTCAGGCTAATTGTAATCTTTTTATGAGTAGGAATTAGTATTTAAAAACTGAGAGAACAGGCAAAGAATAGGGATTATAAAGGGTATAAATTTATGCTTTTTAAAGGTGGTGTTGTCTGATTTGACAATAATGTTAGCCTGTAGTGGTTTTAAGTAGATCCATTATTTATTACTTATGTTCCATTTCCAATATGCAGCAAGAACAGGTGAAGCTATCTGAGGGGCTTTCATACAGCATCAGTAATGTGGCATTATGGAATTGGGCATGTAAGGGTATTTTGGGATGAAGGATATGGGCATGTTGTGGGTGGGAGGGTGGCACTCCTGACAATTAGATTTTTACTGGGCTCTGCCATTTTTAAATATCAATCAATTTGCATATTTTATCATCTGAGCATGTACTGTGATTTCACACTTTACATGTTTGGAAAGTGAATACATGCAATTGTGTCTGTGTAGCGCTATGTACCTGACACCTGTCCCTCCGAAAGAGGTAGAATACGGCAGGAAAAATTCTGACAAAATGTATATATAGAATATAGGTCTCCCAAATGTGGCTCATGTAGACTGGCAGGATTAAATATTTATGACCTTATCAGGTGTATCTGTTACACCAGTGTTACAGAAGAGGCAAATATTTGCTGCTGCTGCTAAAAGCTTGAGGTTCAGCATCAGTTCAAAAGTGATTTAAGTGTAAGGGCCGATCACAGCGGTGACCCACACCCAGGGACAACTATTTTTTTTTCTATATCGTGTATAAATTTGAATATAATAAACTTTGCTAACATTTACAAAATAACATTTACATTTTATTGATTATGTTGCTTTATTTAAATAAATGGAGCACAATACCAACTTCTCCTGCAGATGTCACTAGGACTAACTGCTGTATATAGTGGGGATAAGCCAGAGTAGGAAGTAATTGGAAAAAAGGAGCGAATCTGCTCCTTAAAAAAAACCAAAACCATGTAGACCTGTGGGGGGGAACCTAATGTAAAGAGAGAATGACTTGAGAGGTGATGTTTTGTAGCACAACTTTAAATTAGAGTTTTAAGCTAAAGCTGTTCAGTATTCATCTGGAATAAAACTAAATCAGCCAATAAATTCACTGCATGCAAAAAACAAATTCATTTGAACCCCCACATTGCAACCTGGTTTGTCCAGTTTTAGATTTGCACCTTATTGGTCAGCTACTCCTGCCTCTGGATCAGCGCCAGTTTGTCTCAATTCTCTGGATAAGACAGAAAAGGAGGATTGGAAATTACTTTATTCCATAAGTATTAAAAATTACAATGCATGCGAGCATTGAGGTAAATCCAGACCTACGGGCTAGTTACGTTTCATCGTGTAGCGTATTTACACTGTCGTATTTTCTATGCACTCCCCTCGCTCGTACGTACTTTGGCCGTTTTACACTTCCCAAACCCTACCTTAACTTTTCAAAGGGTAAGTACTGATGGACGTAATGTATGCACGTATGTAACGGCCTATCCCGGCCCATACTGTCCAATTTAAATGCCTCCCTCCGCCTACAAAGCGTAACTATGGGTGTCGTATGGATGAACCCGCCCCTTCGTTTGTACTTACGCTGATAGTACACACGTTCAGCATTACGTGTCGTAACATCTGCCGTGCGCATGCGCAGTAAATACAAATTGGTGATTTTACGTCAACGGCTAGTGTGAAATCGCTAGCGTACGTAGGTCAGGATCTGGGCCATTATTTGCTGTGAGAAAAATGTTTTAAAAGAATTTGCACATTGATATAGAATAATACAATAGTTTATATGAAAAAGACAATCATGAGAAGAAAATGTTACTGATACCCCTTTCACATTACCACCAAAAACCCAGGTTTTTCATCAAAAACTCGGCATTTTGCAAAAACCCGGGTTTTTGGTGGTGATGTGAAACCGCCACTTCCGGTAGACCCACGGGAAAAAAGAAGGGTTTTTCCCGTGTTCACCCCGGGAAGGGTGGCAGTGTGAAAGCGCCAGGGTTGTTTTCAACCCGGGTCTTTCATTTTGCCTCCCGATTGGCTAGATTTGTCCACTGTTGCTATGGCAACAGTAAACAAATCTCTTTCTAGCGTCGGAAA
>WWET01000098.1:357900-394144 GCA_011038615.1 Limnodynastes dumerilii | reverse complement strand
CCGGGGTGGTGATGTGAAAGGGGTATAAGATACACATAACAGAAAAAAAGCCTCAGAAGAGTTGAGATGTTTACACTTTCCCGCCACCCTCTCCTCCTCCAATCAAATGTCATATAAGGGAGAGGTCAGATTGAATCAGGGGTAGGTCTTCTTTAGGCCTGATTTGCCAACTCAGTAAGTTATTATGTTAGGGTGTATGATAGTATGCAAAAAGTAACAAAATAATATATATTAGTCAAAACTAGTATAAAAAATGCTGCATTAATTTGTAGCTATAAATATCTCTAGATTTTAATTACAGAAAATGAATGTTTTGTGTGGGTATATTTTGTGCACTTATAGAGCAATTGCCACTGAGCTTGCTACTCTCTGCAATGCTACTGCTCTGTCATTTGTGTGGGAGCGAATCGGGTCTCAGGGATTAGACAATACAGACTCTTAGTATGCAGAGTACAATCTTGTCAGTCATTCTCTGTGTGTAAAATTCACTGACAGCCATCTCCCATTTTATGACTGTGGTAAAACTCCCCAGTCAATCGAAGTCTTTAATAGCTTCTAAACTTGCTCTAAACTTTAATAATAAATATTATTGAATGGTGGGATATTAAAGCAATTCATTCTTGGCAAAAAGCAAGGGCGGATTTGATTTGATTCCCCCGTTACCCCTCCCCCTCTCTCCAAGCTTTGCAAGTTTACGCTGAACAAAAATGCTGCTACTTCTATGCTGTAGATTTTAATATAGTCTCCTGCTCCTCTAGGTCCTATAAAAATGAAACCTAGTAGTATTCATTTTCTCAGAGAGCTGATTATTCCCAGATGTGCATTTATGTGTATCAGAATGACTGCGACTGCGTTACAGCATGGGAACAGCCTGTTTGTTTGCAGGTATGTATACAGGCTTGTGCGGCTCTACGAGGGGAAGGTGGTGTGTTTTATTCTGTCTCCTCTTATATAGCACATGGAGTTTACATATAAAAACCTGCTGATAAATAAATAATAAATGAATCTGTCTGGGGCAACTCCTGTGATTTGGGTAGCACTCCTGGGAGGGTGAGCTACTCTCTCAAATATTGCACACAGTGGGGCTTGATTAAACTTTTCACAACATTTCATAAATACAACCCATTGTATCTTGTTTTTAAGTATTGTAAGTTAGTTTAGTTAAAGGACCGCTCCCATTTTAAGCAATTATATATATTATATTGTTTTTTTATGATGGTACTGGTACTCACCTAAATATATAAGTTCACATCATTCCACCACAATAGTGCGACAGTCCCTTGTATGTTCCCCTTGTCCTTTCAATGCCATCACATTGGCTTCAATACTTTTTATAAAAACTAAAGAATCTACTGGCAGCTTGCATTTTAGAAAGTGGTGAAGATGTAATCTTACCTTAACCCTACCTTAACCCTTAAATAACCCTCCCTTTCCTGCAGCTTAACCTTCCTCTTCTTCAGCCCTAACCCTAGCGCTCCATACCCCACAGCCTAACCCTCCAAGTTCTGCAGCCTAACCCTCCATGCCCCACAGCCTAACCCTAACCCTCCATGTTCTGCAGCCTAACCCTAACCATCCATGCCCCACAGCCTAACCCTAAAGGTCCTGCAGCCTAACCCTTACCTTCCCCTTAAATCCTAATCCTAACCTCTTTACCCACCACAGCCTAACTCTAATGTACCCACGGCAACCGCCACAGCTTCTTGCTATTGAGAACGGGGGGAATAGGTTCCTGTTTCCAATAACAAATTTTTTATTTGGAGCCTATTTCGAAGAAGCTGTATTATGTCTAAGTTCTCCCCTATACCCCTAAATATTGTCGCTATCATCTGTTATGAAACAAAGGGCACTTATTAAATTAGGCTAAAGTACTCAACGTTATATGGGACAACATTCATTTTTGCTCACAAATTGAAATTGCTGCTGTGTTTTCCTATATTTGCGAATTTCAGTGTTTCTTGGTATCTCTTTAAATGGGGTGTACACATGTGTATATGTCTGTACTGCTGCATGTGTTAATGGCACACAGGTGCTGACACGGCTGTTCCACCACACTGCACGGCATCCCGTGCCCAGCTGCTCCTCCGCTCGTTCTCCAGTTGTTCTCCCAGGCTCCTCCGCCTCTGGGCTCAATTAAAAAATGTACTACATCTCATCAGGTAGTGTTACAATGTAAAGCTGAGCCAAAAAGTGCAGAAAGGAAATGCCTTTGTTTAAGAACACTCATCCTTCATCCGAGGAAGCAACGGAACACCTGTGCACCAATGCTAGGCAGAAAATAGAAAAGAATTTATATTGAAAAATAATGGCTCCATACGGCGCTCCTCATTTTCTATATGTCTTACCTATAATTTATATGCAGTCATAACTTTAACTGTGGAATATTTTTCTGTGGATAACTAGTGCACACATGTCTACATCGTTTATAGATTTATATTGGAATATAATGTTCATACATCAGGGATTTGCATCTGTAACTTTTCATTTTTGTTTCCTCAAAAAGATTTTCTGCAAAACGACTTGAAGTTGTTAATATAAGCAGGCAGATGTGGCATTATCAGCCATGAAGCTGGTTCTCCACCTTAGTGGAACGTGGATCAGAGCTACAATGATGTTCAGTCAAACGTGGCACTATTAGCCATAAGGCTAGTTCTCCACCTTTGTGGAACATGCATCAGAGCTACATTTATGGTCAGGCAGATGTGGCACTATCAGCCACTAAGTTGGATCTTCGCCTTGGTGGAACGTTCATTAGAGCTACATTGATAGTCAGTCACACTTGGCACTATCAGCCATGAAGTTGGTTCTCCACCTTGGTGGAACGTGCATCAGAGCTACAATGATGGTCAGACAGACATGGCACTATCAGCCACTAAGTTGGTTCTCCACCTTGGTGGAACGTGCATCAGAGCTACATTGATGGTCAGGAAGATGTGTCACTATCAGCCATGAAGCTGGTTCTCCAACTTGGTAGAATGTATATCAGAGCTACATTGATGGTCAGGCAGATGTGGCACTATCAGCCATGAAGTTGGTTCTTCACGTTGGTGGAATGTGCACCAGAGCTACATTAATGGTCAGGCAGACGTGGCACTATCAGCCAAGAAGTTGGTTCTCCACCTCGGTGGAATGTGCCTCTCAGCTACGGTGAAGGTCTGGCAAGATGAAATCGTCATCTCACAAGATCTGTGCTGCACCTGGTCCACTGCTAGCTTGTTCAGCCCCTGTAATCAGATGTGGCTTTTAGCGCATCTTAATGTTTAGTTGGTAACTAGTCTGAGATATCTCAACTTTTGCCCCCTATTTCAGCATCTGTCTCCATTCCCAAATAATACAACCTGTAGAGGGTGTTGTGGCTAACAGATAGTCATGCTTACACTGTTTTCATTGCAGTGTGGCTTTGTCCCAAATCTAGTGATGCTACGTATCAGAGGTAGGGAGGAATATATTTTGGATAGCGGTGGGTTTCCAAAATAAGAGGAAAAACTGCTAAACCACCAATGTTTTAAATAGAGGCTTTTTTGCTTGGTCCTCATGATCTAAAAGGAGATCATGTTGTCCACATCTCCTTGTTGGAGTACAGGTTTGTTTGTTACAGGCTGACACAATTTTAAAGTAGAAATGATATGTTTTATTGTCTTTATTTTTCTTAAAATGCTACTTAAGCTGTACCTCCTAGTTGTTGCAGTTTGCACACCCTCAAGTATGGGGCTGGTGCAAAAGCAGGGGGAAGGTTCGATAGGGACGTTTGCTCCCAGGCAGTTTCGGACTGGCTGGGATATCGATTGCTTATGCCTTGATGAGGCATAGCAATCGATCCCCAGAGCACTGAACACGGTGCTCCGAATCGATCCCCGGAGCACCGAACACAGTGCTCCGAAAGGTGAGTTTTCCCCCAACCTGCTCCCAAACCCAAACCCTAAGTCCCCCCCCCCCCACAGCCTAACCCTAAGTCTCCCCCCACACCATAACCCTAAGTCTCAACCTTCCCAGCCTAACCCTAAGTCCCTAGAGAAAGTTACTCACCTCTCCGGTGGTCCATCGTATACTCACCCATTCATTAAAAAAAAAAATCTGAATCAGCTGACAGCCAAAATAGAGACAGCAATTTTTGTCTGTCCCTACTTTGTAATGACAGCCATCGGTGCGAGGACTTGCAACGACATAAATGAACCCCTGTCCATATCCACCACTACACATATCTTTTAAACTGTGAATGTTGTTTCCTGTAGCATGGGAAGTTCTTCATCCGTTTAAGCAAAATGATGGTTAAAAAAGTTACACCATTGTAAGTAAGACTGCAATATGGGACCAGAGACTTCTATAATATTATATAATAATAATAATAATATAATAATATATAACTCTAGATTTTGTGTAGCATAAAGATGTGTCACAATAACTTATCCAGAAAATCCTGGCAGCAGGTTATTGTCACTTGTATCATTTAAAGATATTTTTAGTATAGTTATTTTTGTGTTTGAAACAATGAGTAAATGATGTCATACAACATTGTTACACCAGGAACAAGATGTTAAACGCTGGAGTGTCGTGTCATTGCAGAAATATGAATGTTAAGTGAAAAACAGTCAGAAGCAGAAAGGTTATGATTAAACTATAGAGACAAAGACGACTTTGTTATTTAAGAGGGAGAAAAGTGCGGCCTAACACAAAGGTCACGGTTAGCATGCTGTACGCAACAATGTTGTTTTATTTTCCATGGTAAACAAGAGTACAATGGGAGAGATTGTGTGTTTAACCAGTTATTCCCCAGAGATTCCTTTGGTAATGTTATAGTGTTGCAATATCTCCTAATCCAGTGCCATAACTAGA
The DNA here is from genome assembly GCA_011038615.1 of Limnodynastes dumerilii. Taxonomy (NCBI): domain Eukaryota; kingdom Metazoa; phylum Chordata; class Amphibia; order Anura; family Limnodynastidae; genus Limnodynastes; species Limnodynastes dumerilii. The sequence goes on along the minus strand of WWET01000098.1, from coordinate 389,311 downwards.
TGCATATAGGCCATCTCCTGTGTCTTCCAAGTCATTTAATAATTAGTGGGCAACAAAAGACCGATAATGCAATAGACACCTTCTAATGCCACAAATCTTCATGTATGATGTATAGTATACAAAACTGCTGACTATTCTACAAAGCAGGCCCAACCTAGTGCCTGGTGAACAAAGCAGACACCCCTGTATGATGACCCTGTATGGTGTCTAGTACATAAAGCCGACACTCCTATTTCTGATGTTTAGTACATAAAAGACACTCCTCACCATAAATTGATATTGTCCTTAGCAACCCTGACTTAACTCAGGGTTGCCGACTTTTAAAAGCTTCCCTCCGGGAGATCCCTAAGGGAAGCCATAGATGCATGCAGTGGGCGGGGCTTAGCTGTGTGATTATACAAATTATGTCTTAAGCTCCGCCTCTTGACTATCAACTTCTGTGTTTCACAGGGGTGGGGGTGGGGCTTGATGATGCAGTATGCGTCATCAAGTCCCTCCCTGTCCCTAGCAACAATAGTAAACTAGTGTTGCCAGTCAGGGTGGCAGGACTTTAGGCCATGGTTTCATGGAAACTACGAGCCTCAAGTCCCTTACAGGATGTTTGCCGGCTCTCCCGAGATACCGGGAGAACTGCCCGAATTTCATGAGTCTCCTGGACATTCCGGGAGAGTCGGCAACTATTAACTGTTTTCCCATTACCCCATCCTGCCCCGTATGTCTCATCAGGCCTCTGAGTCCCTCAGATTTAATAAAGTCAACTGGTTTCTCTGTAATCCTAGAGATATTGCCTATCAATTGATCATTAACAACTCTAAGGGGAGAATTCAAGTATCAGTAATGTGTAATGGCAGGAGGCACTCCTCTGATTTCTTCTCACATACCTATCAGAGATCCTGCTACCATCATAGATAGTAATCAGCGACCTTTACTCCAATTCTGCATTTCTGCAATGCACTGAAAAAAAGAAGTATCGTTGCTATGGGTTACCTTTGATGAAAAACATTTTAAATAAACACTCATAAGATTAATGAAACATAAGCATTAATTGAGCATACTGCAACTGGGGGTCTTCAAAAAGCCTTTTTTGACCTTTCCTACATTGAAAAAGTCTTATTTCCAAGCACCATTAACATGGGGAGACCCGTTAATTGACCCCAGTGCCGTCATTGACAGACTCTTTGTCTATTTCCGGGACAAACATATGGTTTTAGCAGATAAAATAGAAAATAAGAAATCGACTACGACACAGTTTTCATTAAAGTACAATATATCTGATATCTGCAAAAGCAAATTGCTTAAAAGGGCATGACTAGGTAGTAAAGTACCAGGAGATTTATGGCCAGTGTATCTAAACCAGAATAGGTCTTTATTAATAGTCATATCTCTTTCATTAAAATCAGATCCTTCAAGTTCTCATTCTGAAGTTATAAAATTTCAAAAGAATGTTTTACGGAATTGAGAAAATTGTAGCGTACAAGAAAAGAGAGCACACAAGGGCCTATAAATCAACTCTTGAGCGATAGTATATTAAATGATAACCTTGTCATATTTAATGTCACCGCAGAAGGGTGTGTGGAGCCATTGTTCCTCCCAGGAAGCCAGATAAATGGAATAAGTGGAGTAAGAATACTCTAAATAAACCTGTATTAAACCAGTTACATTTTTATTATGTTGGGTCTGTTGGACAAAGAATAGAAACTCGTAAGCGGTGCTTGAAGAAGATACAATTTGCAAAGAGTTGAAACACTGAATTCTAGACATTATCTGATGACTATTACAGAAGATTTTGAAGGAATAGGTAAGCCAAAGTATTCTAAAGTGCAATACGGATCATATTCTGCGTACATAGAGTTTTGCGCTGGATTAAGCATCCATTTGTTTTCATCAATAAGTTTTTATTGAATAAGATAACAAGGAAAGGGGTACAGAAAGGCGGTAACAAAGGTCTGGTTCACTACACAAAGCATGGTCACAGCTATATTATAAAGCGCTATGTAATCTTATAGCGCTATATAAAAACCTGCTAATAAATAAATATTGTAAATATAAAGACCAGGTTACGCCCTTTTATCCGGGAGACTCATGAAATTTGGGCAGTTATACCGGTATCCCAGGATAGCCGGCATATCTCTTGCAATTCCTAGAGTTAATAGGAATGTGCGGGGCTTGATGACATCATCAAGCCCTGCCCACCCCTGGACTACTAGAGATTACAGTAGTGATTTATGGGGCAAGGGCTTAATGACACAATTTGCATAAAGCTCATCATTAAGCCCTGCCCCTTGCAGGCATCTATGGATCTCCCGGAGGGAAGTTTTAAAAAGTCGTCAACCCTGGGTAGCATGGATATGTGAAGAGTAGCCAATCAGTATGATGCGAACACGCTTAATATATTTCAATGCATTCATCCTATAGGTTTGAGCTTTGCTGCCAGCCAATGAGAAAGAGAAGGCATTTAGATAAACAAAACATGACTCGTTCATGCTGCTATATATTACTATTATTATTGTTTGTGTTGCCTTTTAATTTATATTTTGCTACCATTTTATGTTGATGTAATTTTGCACCAATTTTTTCTTTATTTTTTTACATAAGCCTTGAGTCCTACACATAAACAGCTGTCACTGTACTTACCAATATCAACTGCACAAGCCACAATATCCTGCTGTGGTTTTTCCCTCCAATGTGTGTGTCTTCTTATTTGTCATAAGCTGACAATATGTTGTCTCTGTTAACAGGAGGGGGCGTGAAAACTTATGATCAACCAAGTAAATTAAATAAATGTCTTGGTAAGTTTGTCGAGCGCTCCACAATGGTCACATAAATAAAGCGCTAGATTGCTTGAAAAATCATACACCAGTTACATTATTACTTACATTATATAAAGCTGTCCCTTCTCTCCTAAAAGCAAAATAGGAAAATGTTAACAGTGACCCGTTAAGTAACAGATTATTAATTAGACTCTTTCATGGCAGTAAAACACTTGGTGCATTAACAGAGAAGCAGGTGTACATAGGACATGTCACATACAGGGAGTGTTGTATTGCTTTGCACTGTATGCCATGTGATTATTACATTTTCTCACAGACCGTACAGACCATGGCAGTTGGTGGAACAGGCAGCAGTTTAGTACAGGATTCTCATTGGTTGTATCCAGAGATTAATAGGAAGTCACATTATCTCTCTAAGTTGAATTGTTTTTCATATTGGTTGTTTGGTTACCTACTGACATTATAGGAACACAATTGCACATGTGATGGGGCCAGTTTTCTGATCTTCTACCAACTTCCATATATTTTAAGGGTACTTTATCAAACTAGACTTCCATATGTATCTATTCTGCCTAACCAGAACACATAGCAGCCCATCCTGACTTCAGAGAAGTGACGCTTCTGACACATGGACTGGGCTAAATTTTGGATCCCATTTACAGTATGAGGGTTCCCACAAACTTGCAAGCATCAGTCTACACCTACCTACCACAACTCATTATGCTTTGACCATACCTTCTAAGAGTCCCTATTTTGGGAGTCTGTCCTGACTCACAAACCGTGAATAGGGTGTAACTGGGATGATAAGGGTGGGGTTTGGGTGGATCCGGCTGTGGTTTAGATAGATTGCGTAGTTTATATTCTCTCTGAAGAACAATATCCTGCTGTCCTGAGCATTTATCAGACTGTAAGACATTTTCTGTTACATAATGTGTCCTCCATGTTTTTATTTGCTGAAATTGTGAAAAAGCAGAAAAAACAAAAGCAGTGAGACTGAACTCAGATTTTTCATTATAAATTAATTTTATACAGCATTTCGAAAAAAAAGGGACGTTCTCTCTCAGCCAGAATTTGATTGGTTTTGCCTCACAGAGGCAAAGCAATCATTCCACGGACCACTGAAGACAGAGCTCTGAATGTTAAGTCTAAATTTTACCCCACCCTTTTCTCTAATCCTTGCACTAACCCTCCACATCCATGACCTTAACCCTAACCCTCTCCTTCTATTACTCTAATCCTAACCCTTCCCTGTAGCCTAACCTCTAAAACTACCCTGCCCATAGCCTAACCCTAAGACTCTCTTCCCTGCAGGCTGACCCTAGCCCTCCCCTTCTATTACCCTAGACCAAACAGTTGATCGCGGACTGGTGACCAGTCGATTGCTGCTCCCTTCTCCTTGCCTCCTCCCTGCGGTGACAGTGACAGACGGGTGGGCTGGTGCAGCGGTCATGTGGTACAGCGCCTATTCCTATTGGCTGTACCACATGACCGCTGCACCAGCCCACCCAGTCTGTCACCGCCACTGCAGGGAGAAGGCAGGGAGAATGTGGTACAGCGCCTATTTCTATTGGCTGTTGCCAGTGCATTTGGTCAGCGGTCATGCAGAGAGCGCGCCGCGTGGGGAGAGCCGGAGAAAGGAGACCAAGGTAAGTGTACTGAGGACTTGGAATGTGGATTATCTGGACCTGGAGGGGGAACAAGGGCTGGGGGGCCACACATAAAGAAGAGACAGGCTGAATGGACACATAGAGTGGAAATAATACTAGATGGACACAGAAGGAAGGTCTAATAAGACTGAAAGGCACGGAGGAAGTCAATAAGGCTGGCTGGACACATAAAGAGGGGGTAATAAGGGTGAGTGGACACATAAAGAGTGGGTAATAAGGCTTGCTGGACACATAAAGAGGGGGTAATAAGGCTAGCTGGACACAGAAAAGGGTCAATACGATTGGCTGGACACAAATCGGGGGCAATTAGGCTGGTTTGACACAGAAGGATGGGGGCAATAAGGCTTTTTGGACACAGAACAAAGGAGCAATGAGGCTGGTGGGACACCAAAGGAGGGGAACAATAAGGCTGACTGGACACAAATAAAAAAGGGGGGCAATGAGGCTGGATGGACACAGAAGGAGGGGGCAATAAGGCTAAATGGACACAGAATTAGGGAGCCATATGAATTATAGGTATAAGCTAACATAGTTAAATAGTTACATATTATTAGCTGCGGTGTTAAATTTATCAAATAAAATTGAGCAATTAAATGTAATTTCTGTCTATGCACTTTGTAATTCCTGTTTTTTTTTATATATACTTTTGCTTTTGGTGTGCCGCAAAATTCTGGAAAAGGCTTAGGTGTGCTGAGGGTGAGAAAAGGTTGAGGAGCACAGCTGTATGTCATGACATCACCCACCCTATCTATCTAGTGTGCCTGCATACTGCCCACCATTTGCTGATAACTCTGAAAGGGGAGCAGACCTGTGCTCCTTGTTCAGTGTATTGAGCACTTCTGGTGTTCAAAAACACATAAATCCTGTGTTTATCCATGTATTCTGTGTTCATAATTTATAAAAAGGATCTGTGTGATATCATTTTAAAACACCCTGTAATTAGGCTATCATTAATGTTTTTTTGTTTTATGTGTTCATTGGCTCATAGCCCCCTAAAAAGTATTGCATTATGATTATTTTGGACTATGGTAGATCTCAAAAGATTTTTTAAATTTAGAGTAGATCCCTAAGTCCAAAAGTCTGGCCACCCCTGCCTAACCCTTACCCTCCCTTCCTCAGAGCCTAACCCTAAAAGTCCTCGGAGAGTGTTACTCACCTATACGGCGGCTTCTGATGCAACAGGTCCTGCGGTTTGCGAAAAATGAATACCAGTATGCCGATTATCATCCAAAAAAAATTAAAAGGAGACAGATGAAAATGAGTTTTCGGCTATCTCTACATCTAAAATAAAAGCAGAATTTTGAGGTTTGGGACATGCGTCATTTATATCAACCATTGATTTTTGCTGTCCTATGGGAAACTACAAGGAGTGAGCTGGATAAGTAGTGCCAGTTACTCCCAATTCTGAGCAGCTTTCCACAGAACAGCAAAAAAACCTCATTGTCTCCACATTTGGAAAATTTGCTGCACGTTTAGAAATCCATAACCAGCCAATTAGCAATGCATGCACGTGCTTAGCCTCAATAGCTTTCTCACAAATAAAATGAATAGTGTTTATAGAATATTGTTTCATTCCTCCGCTCTTTGCTCTCCACTGATACACTCCCAATGACCTAATACTTGTATTTACTATATCAAAGTGGCAGTGCTTTCTAGAGGTAGAGTACAAAGCATCCGCTGGCTTTTTGTTTGTTCGGCACTCTTCGTTTTGAACTCATTTGGCTCAAGGTTGTCCTAATACTACTAGGGTGTCAATGTTCAAGGGTGAACAGCGATTCCTTTTTCTATGAGCCATTCAAATTCAGTCTCTTAACGACTTCCAGGTGCACCCTGATACACTGCAGATTTGGCTCTGTTACTGTACATTCTGGGTTGGTGCCTTGAAAAACATAGGACGAACTTTGAAGTTATTGCAATTATGTTTGTAGGAAAAGGAAGCTTGGAGAGGGTCCTCTCCCCGCAACGCAAGAGCAAGATATATTTAAAGCGAGCTGTTTTTCAGCGCTGCATGTTAATGTTGGAAAAAGGAGTGTTAATTCTTTTAAACCGTAAAAGCAAAAATATAAACGGGAGCCTTCTGTTTAAATCTGCGGCCGCTGTAACATCTGGACCCGCTCCTTTAAAATTAGATGTGTGTGGGAACACCCTGATATTATTTTTCTTGGGCAAGGCCTCTTCATGCTGTTTCTTATTTGGTCAATTAAAGAGTGTAAAGTTCGTTTTCATTATATATATTTACTGAAATAAGTTACAGGTTAATTTTTTTTTTCAGACTTTTTTTTCTTCCTGTAACTGTGTTTTGCAGAAAACAGTATTTAGCTGTATATATATACTCTGGGACCTCTCAACACTGACAGCTAGATTTACTAGGCTGCGGGAAAGGAAAAGTGGAGATGTTGCCCATAGCAACCAATCAGGTTGTAGCTCTCACTTTCCTATTACATACTAGAAAATATTAGCTACAATCTGATTGGTGGCTGTGGGCAACAGCTCCACTTTTCCATTCCCGCAGCTTAGTAAATCTGTATTCCTTGGAGAAGAAGACCTATCGGAATTACCACTGCGCAGAGGCACTGTTGATAGAACAGAGCATGAAACACTATAGCTTAGAATGTATATGAAGCCTTCAGAATAGCTGCTTGCAAGACTGTTTTCATTGTCTGCTTGAATGTGAAATACTCTCATTGCCTGCTTGAGTGTTAAACACTCTAATTGGTTTCTTAAATGTGAAACACTCACTGACGGAAGATGGCAATGTCATGCTATCACACCATAATGCCTTTACCAACCAACACACACTCTTAAAATATATGGAAACAGCTTCTAAGTGAACCAAGCAGAAAACACTACATGGATAAACAGGAAGACTGGAAAATAATGGTGGTATCATTGGATCTCTAGCCTAAATAACTACTAGAAATCTTAGGGTATAATAATTTATATAGTAACTAGCCAGAATACCTCCATGTTTGAGACCCCCATACAATACCTGTTTTAGGACCTAGACAGACATCTAGCCTCACCCCAGACCTCTCTCTACCTCTAATTTGTGCTGGTTGGGTAGAGGTCAGAAAGGGTCATGTTTTATTTGACCTCTGTTGACAATATTGTTGATGGATGACAAGACTTTTTATGTAGTTTTTGTTTAGACTCAATTAGTAGAGATGTATAAACAGCCATCCACCTGCTATATTAAGAAACCAAACCATATCCCCTGGTATTTAAGAGCCATATGAAACAAAGTATTTTATTACGCTTCTTGTGCATGGTTAAATGTATTTTACTATACGTTTACCCATTGATACTGTCAATGTTTAATACATGATAGTCCCAGACGTAGGCTCTTTCCAATCCTAGCAATCTTTCTAATAAGTCTAGATCTGATCTGGTCCTCCATGTTCAATCAATGAGTCATGTACTATGAAGTAATCTAAACAATATAATATAATATACATGAACAATATGTACCATAAATACAGTAATATTAGAAGGCATTGTGTAATAAATCTATTTTGTGCTGACTACACACCTATGGAATATCCTGATGGCTAATGTAATGCTCCGGTGGTTGGGGACATTGCAGAGTGACCACCTATTGGCCAGTAATTACCACCAACCAGCAGCGACACTAACATGCTTGACCCAGTGGTGGTGGATGGCTCATTCAGCAATTCTGAGGATTTCATTATTAGGTGAGAGTAGTTTATGGGCTATTCATTTACAGGTCTGATGAACTGGTGTGTGCCATATACACTACACAATAATCTGTTTGCTTTATTCTTTCACTTCAGTTCTTTAGACTACATTTATCTCTATTTATAATGTATGTTAATAATGTATATAGAATATTATAATAATCCTGGGATAAGTGAAAATGCTTCTTATGTTTCTCCCTAACTGTTTAGCATAGACTTTGTATGTATGTATGAATAGGTTTGGAGCACCAGACCTACTAGTCTGTATAACCAGTTATACAATAATAAACAGCCTTTCCATTTAATACATAACATATTAATAATACATACATGTATAAAATCAAAGTTCCTCTGAGTTCTCCTCATCAAAGAGGTTAGAATATCTTGCTGTTTGACAAATTAGTGGCATAGAAGGTCCAAGTTAGACATCCCACTGCTCCCCAGTGCAGTTCTAAATCCACCTTTGATGAATAGGCCTCTTAATATCATAATATTGTTTACTTTTCCTTGGTCTTGAAGTTTAGACCCTTAATCATGACGTGAGGTTTCAGAGATGAAGAACCTTGTGGTTGAAAAGCTGGAAACAAGAGCCACATGTGTATCAAATGAACAGGTCCTTGCCCCCTACGCCAGTGGCGGAAATGCTTGCCACTTCCTAATGTTCATTTATTTTCTTGGAACATATACAATTGAATGTGACAGTCAACTTGTTACCTGTCTTTTTCAACAGGCCAGAATCTTAGTAAATGTTAATTAAGCCCTGACTTGATCTCCTAAGTGGTACCTTAAAGCCTTAGAGTCTCCTAATGTACTGAGGTCTGGATCTGGCCCGCTGATACCAGGGGAGTTTTGGCAGAACTTACATAGAACAGTGTTAGGGACGGTGCCCCAATTATGGCAGAGGCCTGAAGGATTCTTCATTCATCAGTTCATCTATGCCAATCAGTAATGAACTGGTACCATAAACACAACCCTTTAAAACATTAGGGAGAGTATTAAGAGGCTGCCTAGCACTATCAAAGAGGTAGGCCCAAACTATGTTGTGGCCAGACTAAAGCACTCCTCTTTATGACAAAGCCCCAACTTTTATCCCAACTCCCATACCTCCATTGTTGGTAGGTATGTGTGTTACAAACAAAAGTTGATTCTCTATCATTGGCCTGGTCAGCCTGTGAGATTCCCCAAGTGTTGCGAAACTACAAGTCCCACCTACAGCATAACATAGCCACCACATGGCAGAGCATGACAGAATTTGGAAAGCAACAGGGGATAGAATCATTGAGAAGACCATCCAATATGGCCACCACTAATCAACACTAGGTCACATTGTGCAGGCTTATTGGTAAATCTGATAAAAAAGTTATCGCTTGATATAAAAGACATTTTTATTTATTTTTGGGGGGAGAACACTTAATACTAATAGCTTCTCCCCCGCAGCTGTCTACACTGGTCAGCCAACTTATTGCACTTAGAGAGCAAGAGAAGAAAACACATTTCCTCCAACGCAAAGGACAATGCCCTTCAGGAAAAGCTCAGAGTTGATTCTGAACCAGACCCTGTAATTATTATAAACATACCAAGAGCCTTAAACTGTAAGAGGTCATTTATATCCAGGGAAAATATCTTCCTCCCACTGGATTTTTGTGCAGTTTTGAACAGCAAGGAATGTTAAAAAGGAGACTATGTGCTTGTTATTATATGATGTACATTTAGATGCACAATAGTTTAATGCAGTCTAAAGTTTATTACTGTTATGTTTCAGTTTGTTTGTTTTAACTAGCCTGGTAATATGAAGTTGTGGGTTTGGTTTTTTTTTCCAAGTGATCTTTTGCCTGGCTTTTATGTCTTAAGTACACCTGCACCCTTTAGGTACCCCCTTTAAGGTTTGATTTTCAGAGTCATTCACATTACACTAGAAATAATAAGAATGCATAATGATTGTCTCAGATGGCTAAACATATTCATTTTGTGATTTTATCACATTTAGGTCACAATGGTCACAAGCTTGCAATTTTCAACTTGTTTCTCTGGGTAAAACAAGATGGTGGCCATGGCCCGGATTCACACACCCGGACGTATTACACATATGTCCGTAATTTACCAATAATACATCCGGGGGTGTGATTCTGGGTCTGTAAAGGTTAAGATTCATTGGCTGCAAATTTTACTAATACTGACCATGGGGTAAATCCAGATCTATGGGCTAGGTATATCAGAATCTGTTGCGTATTTACGGTAGCATATGTTTGATGCCCCCACCCCTTCATTCGTATTTACGCTGATGGTACGTACATTCAGAGTTACGTGACGTAACATCTGCCACACGCATGTGCAGCAAATACAAATAGCCGATTTGACGACATCGGCTAGCGTACTTCGCTTAGGATATGACCCCATGTTATGACTGGATACGGAGATGAACAGTGTGCGTAGGGTGGGGGAGAAAGTACCACCATTGAATTCTATGCACCATGCTGTTGGTTGGGGTGGGTAGGCCCATGGGACTCTCATGGGTAGGAGAAAATGACTATGGATTGGACCCAGACTTACGAGCGGCGTTGTCCATAAGGTAGGATCAGAAAACACCCACTTTTTGTTAACTGCATGCGCAATCTGATGGCGTATATTTATCCTTTAGATCCAGAGGTGGGGAGCGTGCTATCCAGACTAACGTGCCATCCCCGTTTTAAATAAGAATGGCGCAGAAGTTTTGAGGTAGGGTTTCTCGGATCATCCTATATGTTGATATGAACCATCTCCATGTACAATTGAGTCTAAGAACACCTGGGGCTAAATTTTCTAAGCTACGGGAAACAAAAAGAAATGCTGATCATAGCAACCAATCAAATTTTAGCTCTCATTTTCCTATTACATACTAGAAAATATCATCTAGAATCTGATTGGTTGGGCAACATCCCCACTTTTCTCTGGCTGCCGCTTAGTAAATCTGGCCCCAGAAGTGCTGCTGGTTGCCTTTGCATGCTCTAAGAGAGGGAGCACCCTCACCAGTAATGCACATGTGCAGAATTGGTCCCTTGCTTTTGACTGTCACTCTAATACAAAGAAGTGAATATCCCTTTTGCCTAACACAACCATGGCCCGACTTACGTTTATTAAAATAATTTCCAAATAATATAAGATTGAAAATGATTGTACAAGCAGTTCTCATTAATGCGTTATGTAGCTGAAAGCTCTAGGCTGCATTTGTATAAATGAGCTTCAATCAATTATTAAAATATTGCATTAAGTATTTGGGTGTTTATAAAATTGGAATATTTCTTGAACATTTTCTTTTGGATAATTTTACATTTAACTGGACTATTTTACTCAAGAAATTTGTGGATCTAGAAAACTTTTAAGCCCAATTTTCTGTAGGTTGTAGTCTCCTTTGTCTCTCCGATCCTTCCTATTCTGCTAGTTTTATAAAGTCGCGCCATTCTTTCATAGGTACCCCCCACCGAGTTACCTTTTAAATAGAAGCCTGTTGAAATTCAGTATAAAAACAAATAAAGTTTTACGCTACTAACTTTACTGCATATTATTACAAAGTGAGAGGTGACTCACTGGGCTTGAATGCAGGGGCAGTGGTCTCTCCATAGTAAGTGTTTTTTTCTTTTGCATGGGCATTATGTCATTGAGGAAACCAGTTCATTAGTTTGCTGCGGTTATAAACTTTAAAAGGTGGGGGAGGGGTTGTTGGGCAGCCAGACTCTTGTAAAACATTTAAAGCTCTCTGATTTTATAGCAAGTAGTCATAACACAGATGTAATTTATTGCCATTTAAAAATGCCATACAGTCGCTATAAAAGAGGGGATTCTAAATCGGTGGGGTCCAAAAAAACACTATGCAAATGGTTTGTGTTTGGGTTTGTCTTTGATTAATCATTTATTATTTAAAATGTTAATTATCTCTTGTCGATCAGTACCCCTGTACTACTTATAAGTGCAATACAGTATTTCTATCATTTGTTTAGTCCTTCTGGTAGGAGCACCATGACTTGACCATGTGCCACTGTAGAAAATGTACTAGAAAGGAAATTTACTCCTGTTGCACTCTCTGCTTCTTAGACAGTCACTGTGGTTCTCATGAAACAGCTACAGGAGTAAGTGTCCATCACATGGTTTGCCATCCAGCTGTTAAGGCTTCTGGAACACTGATTAGAGAACGAGCAGGAGTATGGACAGGTTGCATGACATCCCTACCAGATTACTGTGTTTTAATGACTTTTCAGGAAAGAATGAATTGTCACATGATCTTTCACATACTCCCAACACTGGGCTGGATCCAGACTTAAGAAGGAGCTTGAAATTAAGAGATGAAAGTTACTCCTGGGCAAAACCATGTTGATTTCAGCAAACAGTATTAGAGTTGAGAGTTGATGTTTCCTGGCCCAAGTCTAAATAACAGTGTAAAAGTGAAGCGGTTGATATCTGTGTGCAGTAAGCAATTCAGATATATATCACTGCATACAAAAAATATTAATTAACTTGACTCCCCTGAAATCAACATGGTTTTGCCCAGGAGTACCTTTCCTCTCTTAATTTCAAGCTCTTTCTTAAGTCTGGATCCAGCCCATTGAGGGTATGAGAGCTATAAAAGGGGCACTACAGTGATAAAAAAGTGTTGTGGTCATGGACATGAAGAAGGTGTTGCCACGCCACTGAGGAGTGCCTAAAACTCTGGGCTGGACATCTGCATTATCCCCTCCTCTCTGTTGAGGGGAGCACCGCTGAGAAATGTTCATTGCTGCTCAGCATGATTCAACATACTCTGTCCAAATCTGGACAAAGCCTCCACGATCAGGATAAAAGGGCCAAGCCCTAAATGCGAAACTCTTCTGCCAAAGCAGGACTCACTCCCCAAGTCATTACAAGTAACCTCATCACATGCACCCCAAAATGTCTGTGATTGCTAGAGAAATAGCAACAGAAATTGTAATCACATAAATAAGTAGGTTAATTACATACTTTCCAACTCTGCTCCTCCAAAATCCATTAAGAGATAGTTACCCTCCCTTAATATAGGGTTTAGCTCCTCACCAGTGCTGTGACTTACAGTGCTGAGCAATGGGCATGGGGCTTATTGGCATCATAATCGGTTTAATGCCACCCTGTAGAGTGTCAGCTACACTTCCTGGAGGAAAGAGATGAAATGTTGGCAATCATGGTTATTATATTTATGGGACAAAAATATATTAATGACTATTTAGATAACATTTTACATTTACTATATAAATGCAAATTGACTTCCTTGATATATCAGAAATGATTTTCATATCTAGTGCAAGTTTATGCAAACCTAACGAAAGGTGAACATAAAAACATTATGACACAAAACCATAAATCTTGAAAACACAAAAAAGTAGTTTATAAATGTTATGGAACATTGTCATTTTAGTCTTGTTTTTTCCCTCTAGTGTGTAGAAATGAGATTCCCTATCAGCACACTTCTTTATTTATGTTTGGGGGATTGTTACATTGTTTTGAACATTTAAAGCCATTTGTTGTAAAATCACTCAATTTGAACATCATCTTAAAGCTTACAGATGGTGTAAATGTATTGCTCCTCATTATGACCGATTGAGCCATTAAAGACAAACAAAAAAAGACATAAAACAAAAAAAAAATGAGTTCATGGTGCGTGTTTCTAATTTAGGCATCATTAGACGGAATGCGGATCGGGGAGGGAAGATGTCTCACAATAAGGCTTTGGTCATTATTTAAGAGCGTTATTTTGTGGTGCCTCTGGCAAACAGTAAACAACCTGCCACCATACCATGTGTGACCGAAAAGGTAAATGTTTATCCCCACACTCAGTTAACAATGTCTGAATATTGTACTGGAGTGGGATAAATAAGTCGCTTTGCGGTAATATTATCGATTGTGGCATCTTCTCAATCAATTTAAATTTGGGTGTCATGAAAAGTAACAGTGCTGTAATGTTGTGTTGTAAGCTGCAAGCAATGGCAAACACATCATAATGCTATACAAGAATAAGTGACATTAATTTAAAGCAGGTTTGCCAACTCTTTCGGTAATCCGGGAGACTCCAGAAATTTGTCCAGTTCTCTCGGTATCCCGGCAGAGCCGGCATATCTCCCACAGAGGGTTTGAGACCCGTGGTTTTTATGAAAACCACAGCCTCAAGTTCTGCTCCCCACTAGTATCCTAGTGTTACTAGGGGCAGGAAGGGACTTGATGACGCAATTTGCATTATCAAACCCTGCCCTCATCCCTAGTAAAGCTAAAAGGATATAATTGGTAGTCAGGGGCAGGGCTTAATGACACAATTCGCATAAATTGTGTCATTAAACCCTGCCCTTTTCAGGCATATATGGTCCAGAGCCTTATGTTAACTTCTCCACATGGATCTGCGACCGTCCAAATGCAGATCCATGCAGAGAACTGCTTACTGCCACCCCAGGGCACTTCATTTGCAGTGGAATTGAAGTGCCGCCCCCATGTATAGATCTCCTAGTATACGGAACTGAGCCTTGCGTAAATCTCCTATTATTAAAAGAGGATCAGGCCCAAAATGTGTAAAGGGGTGGCAGTTGCTGTTGGGCTATCCTGGTTGGGATCAGGGCAAGCCACAACAATCTCTCTGACCAAAGTATATTTTGTAATGGGAGCAATTGCTTCAGTAACCGACCATAGAAAATCAGCCATATACTACTGTTTAAAATTATCACTAAGAACTAAAAGTAATTTTTGGGCCTTTGGATGGTAAGTGGGCTGCATCATTCGACCCCTAGGGCCGGATTTACTAAGCTACGGGAAAGGAAAAGTGGAGATGTTGCCCATAGCAACCAATCAGATTATAGCTGACATTTTCTAGTATGCAATAGGAAAGTGAGAGCTAGAATCTGATTGGTTGCTATGGGCAACATCTCCACTTTTCCTTTCCTGCAGCTTAGTAAATCTGGCCCCCAGAGTGTATCAAGCTACCCATAACTAACCTAGAGTGTAATACTTGCAGTAGTAAGTATTTGATGTGTATCGGTGGAAATGGGGGAGACTGTCACCCAGAAATACCTTGTGTTAAAGATACTGCAGATAATGTTAAACTTTATTTGTTGGTTAGACATTTACATTTTTAATTATTGTCTTTTTTGTGTGTGTGTTCTTCAATGTTCACATGGGCACAGGTTGTCCTGGGGATGAAGCTTTATTGCTCTGCATATAATAACATGAATCAGAGCTGCCATGTTCCTTACTATATAATATAAGCTCATAAAACCTCTAGTAAATGCCCCAGTTATCGAAAAACATTTTCTTGCAATCTGACCACTTTCAGCCCTCTAGGAAGAAAAATGTTGCTTATTTCAGATATTTCCACAGATTCCAAAGCACCTGACACGTGTGAGCAAAGTAAGCTTGAACATTTTCTGTACCATTTAATGGAAACCTCTTCTTCTAGTCAATATGCCTTTACCTTGATCATTGCCCTCCAAATACTTATTTTTCACTCACCGACATCTTGTCAATTTGGTAAACGTGTCATTGAAAAACCTTTTTCCGAATCTTGCATTCATATACATAAATATATGAAAACAATTCAAGGGCATGTTGCTTTAAAATGAGGAGCGCTGAAAGCATCAATAAAAGATACTAGGAAGTTTAAGCCCATAATTTCACCGTTTCTGTAATACTGCCTCTTGAAATTTATGAAGTCCCATCTGTCACTGTGAGTTTTTGGAGTAAAAATCAATAGAATTTACAAGGGCATAGCATATGCAGTGTGTTGTATGCAGATGTTATCCAGTAAAGGCAGCCATTCTAAGAATCTAATTACGTGCACATTTTCGCGTCAACGGCGAGTCAAGAATTACAAAATTACTGCTTCAGATCTGCAAACATGTGCGGTGGGAAAAGACCGCTTGCAAATAAGCACAGACTGTGATTACATTAAGACAATGTAAGCATGCTAATGGTGGGTGTTATGTCGGTCTGGATGAACGATGCTTATTCTCATTGAGTAGACAGTGGCCCACAGGGAATATATGTCCTACAAGAGTTTAAGTAACTTGTTCTATGCCGGAAATGACTGCCCTTTGCTCTGTACTTTTCAGCAAGGGTCTCATCACTTGTGTAACCTTTCATTCATGCAAATAACCTTACTCAGTATATCACTATTGATTTTTTTTTTTTTCCTACATGGTTTATAAAGCAATGGTAGGAACAATCCAGCAAAATAGAATTCAGTTGCAATCATTTATTCCAAGCAATTTGTCTTTTGCATTACTAATTGTGAAATTCGATTTATTTTTATTTTATTAGTAAATGAATAAAATATATGATGCATGTCAATTATTCTTGCAGATATGTTTACCTTCCCGTTGGTGTGGTGCTGGTGGGATTTTACTTAAATTAGAGCGCTCTATGCCAATCTGTAGAAATCCCTGCTATTTCAGTGATATAAATAGACGCTCGCTCATTTTGTAAGAGAGAGAATAACGGAGGAAAAAACACCAATCTCCAAACTTTCTCTGCTTTGTAATATTTAAGTAGCCCTAGAGGAGTAACCAGGGTAACCAACAGTAACTGTGTTATCCAGGATATGGGTCGTGTCGCTCCACCCCATACGTGATGTCACATGGTTTGCAGCCCGTAAAATTGTCATACTAGTAAGCTATGGATATTTTTGTAAATGAACCCTTAAATTGCCTTTATACACTGCCCTAAAATTAATAAATTGGGACTTACTGTTTACTTTAAAGATGGAGCTCACCATAAATGGACAATTATATTAATCTGTCCCTGGTAAAAGCGGGAAGATTCTGGTTGCTGGGGAAAGGCCCCCATAGCCCACATCATCACTGGTCATATAGGGCTGGATCCAGATTTAAGTAAGTGCTTGAAATTAGTTACTCCTGGGCTAAACCATGTTGGAAGCTGGGCATATAATAAGGGGTAGACAATATGGAGACTGGACATAAAAAGGGACAGACATATGGAGACTGGACATATAAAAAGGGGCAGACATAACAACTGGACATATAGAAAGGGCCAGACATATGGATGGCTGGACAAATAATTAGGGACAGACACCTCTGGGAGGTGCAAGACACACCTACTTCCCCAGACACACCCACTGGGCGGTACAAAACACACACACCCTACCGTGCAGCGAAAATTGTTGGGAGGTATGCCATAATGCATAATACATTTAATACATTTAAGTTACCTAGGACAGGATTGTTTTGATCCTGTAGCCTATGCAGTCTATAATCATTAAACTCCACCAAGGAAGGAGTTTGGCATGAAGGTGTCACTTAGCAAGTTTAAGTTAGAATCTGACAATTTTGTTCTGGCCTAATGCTCCAGTGTTGGCAAGATTGGATGCAGTAAAGTTAACTACCTTAGGCCCCTGCTACATGATGTCTGTCATACGGGACACGGTTGCCGGTTTAGCCAGCCCTAATGTGACAATGATGCAGCTTGAAACATTGCTGAAATGGTCACAGAGAAAATTGGGAATGAGTACATAATCTGACCCATTCCCAAGAGCATTAGGCTTCAGCAGGCTCGGGTCATAGTTAGATATCCAGAAGGGAAGGTTAGGGTTAGACTGTGTGACATGGACGGATAGGAATAGGGCTCAAGAAGTGGAAGTTTAGGATTAAGGCTGAAGAGGAAGATTAGGGTTAGGCTGCTGAAAACAGAGGATTAGAGGAGGGTTAGGGTAGGGTTAAGGGTAGGGCAAGGATGTAAATGCTTACTTGTTGGTGGAGCAATCTTTGCGGCTCTGGGAGTCACAGCACCTCGTCTGTCGAAAAAGGAAACTGACAGCAATTGCCAGCAGTCACCATTTAATTGCCGTACGTTGGTCTGTCGCAAAAAAGACCATTGTATCAGCAAACCACACCCCTCTGTCACTCCTTCAGCCCTTTCTCAGTTGTAGTTTTCTCTATATTGGTAGAAAGGAAAGTGTTTCTCATAGGTTGAAGATACTAACTAATAAACCAAAAATATTTAGGTGTTAAGAAGAAAATAGTTGTCAAGGTTGTTTTATTGTGACATTGTTTTGAATTTATCCGTCTGCATGACATTCCTAACCTCTAATGACCACCGTCTAATAAAAGATGCCATTTAAAACTTTGGATGGGATATCTTTCAGCGAAGAGAGCCAATGAATATTTAGAGCAGAAGTAAATCTCTTCAGCGTAGAAGAATCATGTTATTTTTATATGCAGTCATTGAGTGCATAGATCTTCTAGAGTAACAGACAGAATATGGAATATCGCTGTTTGAGCTACGTATATAAGCACTCACTCACTCATGGACGGGTAACATACAGTAGGTTCCAGTGAAACTGCATTAAATTTTAATCACAGAACTATATGTATTGATCATAATATACTTCCTCTTGGCTTGGGAGACGAGAATCTTGATGAAGATCTATTGGTTCCAAGAACCGGTGTCTCGGCTAGTGCAGAAAATGTCATGGGGGTCTTCTATGCTTTAACCTGTTAATTGCTGGAGAGAACGGAGATGTAATATATTGTTTTGATGCTATAATCTGTAATTTCCCTTAAATGTTCTGAAGTTTCTTTTTCTCATATTTTCAAGACGGCAAGTAGGCAGATTGTTTTTTATATAAAGCAATATCTCAGGTGATTAAGTTAATTGAATTACACAACATGCCTCTTCGATACAATATATTGTTGGGTTCAGAGGCGGAACTAGCGAGTTGTGGGCCCAGGTGCAAAAAATATGCTTTGGCCCTGATAATATCCCAGGTAACCCGGTGGGGAGTTTCAGGGGTGCAGTGATGACGGCTGTGGGCCCTTGTATCAGCATGGGCCCTGGTGCCGCTGCACCTGTTGCACCAATGGTAGTTCCGCCCCTGGTTGGGTTGTTATATGTTTGATTTCAGTCTACCCTATCAGATGTCCACGTGACTCATCAATGTTGGGATCTCCTCCCAGCCTCCTGAGACAGTAGGCTGCCCTCCTGTATCCAAAGAGGAGAGTTCTGTGATATCAATAAGATTTACTAAAATGCCGAAAAGGAAAAGTAGAGGTACTGCGCATAACAACCAATCGGATTCTAGCTGACATTCTCTAGTGTGTATTAGGAAAGTGAGAGCTAGCATCTGATTGGTTGCTATAGGCACCATCACCTCTTTTCCTTTCCCACAGCTTAGTAAATCTAACCCCAACTGTGGGTACACATGGCTGGAAAATTCAGAAGGTAAACAAATGCTCTTAGGAAAAGATGCAGCAGGACGGATGAATATTGTTTTTATTATTGCATTGCTATTGTTAAAGATATGTGATAACAAATGTAAGTAGAATATTGGATTGTTACTAATTTAATTGATGTGATAGGATATCCTGAATGTTTCCTAAGTAAAGTGTGTGGCCGATTGTTTTAATTAATCATCATATCCGCTATGGAGACCGAGACATAGCCATAGCCCACTGACCACTATACATCAGGTCACTAGACACCTATGGTCCTGCAAGTCACAGCAATCCTTGTGATAGCAAAGAATTGCTTAATATCAGGCAGTGCGATCAGCATAGAAAATTATGTGGCAGGTGAGGTGCAGAGTGACACCTTCCCTCACTCTTCTTCTCTTTCCCCTTTCTCTTCCTCTATTCTCCCACTCTCCTCCTCTTTCCCCTTCCCTCTCTATCCTAATTTTTCCCCTTTTTGCTCCATCTGTTCCCACTTCGGATCTTAAGTGCTTGCGATCGATTCACAGGTCCGCACTTACCGAATTTAGGATCCTAACCTCTACGCAGATGGCGTTGCACTATTACTGCGCAAGCGCAATGATGCGAATTTCTTAAGTTCCTAAATATACGCACCTAAATAGCGATAATATTGTATCTCTGAATCAGGCCCCAGGTCACTAGACACCTATGTTCCTGCAAGTCACAGCAATCCTTGTGCAGCATAGAAAATTATGTGGCAGGTGAGGTGCAGAGTGACACCCTTCCTCACTCTTCTTCTTCTCCTTCACCTTTTTCTTCCTCTATTCTCCCCCTCTCCTCCTCTTTCCCCTTCCCTCTCTATCCTAATTTTTCCCCTTTTTGCTCCATCTGTTCCCCCTCTCTCCTTCTCTCTCCCCCTCCCCTCTTCTTCCTCTCCTTCTCCTCTATCCTCCTCTCTTTCCCCTTCCCTGACTCTTCTTCCTCTCCTTCCCCTCTCTCTTCCTCTTTCACCCTTTCTCTCCTTCCCTTTTCTCCCCTTCCTTCACTCATCTTGCTCTCCTCCCTGTCTTTCCTCATTTTAACCAACCTTTTGTTCCCTTACTTCTCTTTCCCAACTTTTGTCTTCCTTTCTTCTTCCCCTCTCTCCTCCTTTAACCCCCCCCTTCCCTCATTCTCCTCCTTTCTCATCCCATCTCTTCTCTCCCTCCTTCTATCCTCTCCCCCTCTTTTTCTCTTTCCCCTAATATATTACTTGATGGAATGAACAGCAGAAAGTAGTTACACATTCACATCAGTAAGACTGTTACTGTGGCTAAGTGTCCATTGAAATGGAAATGTTGTTTTTATTTGTTTTATATTTTCTGTTCTCTTAGTAACTTCTATGGGCACCAAAGGTGTAGATTCTGCAATCACCTGAGTGCTTGGAATGAGATCAGCTGACATTCTACATATTATACTCCCTTTCCTGGCAGAAGAAACAGAAAGAATTATTGTAGCAATTTAAAAATGAGACCCTAATATTTCTAAGATAAATTTGCTTTATGACATTGTAAAATGGAACTTTATCTAGTGTCTCTAGTCCATCTGCAGAATTTATTCAGTGGTCCATGTCAACTATCTCACAACAGCATTGTAACAGTTCCATATTTTCCCAGCAACGTGTCCCTTCTACCTGATGTCACATAGATCCGAGTAAATATCCCTGAAAAGTGAATAAAATTTTATTTCACTTTAACAAGAGATTATAAAAGTGAAAAAAGGTCATTGTAGTAATAGACTAATCTCAATTATCAGGGCAGCCACCGAAACCCTCAACTCCCACCTAATCTCATTGGGTGCACACGCAGCGCACCGTGCGATTTCTACACAGCCAAATGAAATTATAAAGCAGTGTTAAATTTATTAATCATTTAATTAGCTAAATGTTCCTGCAACTACTCGAGAGATGAATGGCATGTCATTTTCTAATGCAATTTGCCTTGCAGCCAGGCTGGGTCAGAAAGGAAGCTACTGGCATCAGGAAATATCTTTTTTTGAATATTATAATCCTTCCCCCCACCCCTTCCCATATAGAATGTTTTTTTATTTTTCTGTTGCAAAGAAAATGTTGAATTCATAGAAGATGAGATAAAAAATAATAACACAGTGTGTTTCCATTAGACCAGCGGTTCTCAACCTTTTTATTGGTCTGTAATGATATATATTAGGGGGGCACGCCAGAGGCAAACACAGGGTTTTGGGAGGGGTTTCGATGTTTTTATTACATGTGGGGTATATTAATTGGTCTGGAAATGACACACATTGTAACTGTAAGGAGAAACAAATTAGTTACGAGACCGATTACCTGGGTGCAGAGTCTTTGTCATCAGGTGGTGTTCACCATTGCCCCTGATGGTGGGGTTGGAATTGGCTCTGCCCCAACGACAGGTTTCGATCCCTGGAACCAGACCCGTAATTAGAGGGAAAATACGTAAAGAGGGACAAAAGTACACAACGAGCAGGAAAGCGGGAAGAGACTTGTCAGAATTGACTGACTAGTGAAGAGCTGCAAGAAACACGGAAACAAGACAACGGACCGAGGAGAAGATACGAGACAGACAAGATAGACAAGACTCACTGGGACACCCACTCACACAGTCACACAGAGGTACCCCCGAA
Organism: Limnodynastes dumerilii; assembly: GCA_011038615.1. Taxonomy (NCBI): domain Eukaryota; kingdom Metazoa; phylum Chordata; class Amphibia; order Anura; family Limnodynastidae; genus Limnodynastes; species Limnodynastes dumerilii. Next base: position 367,355 of record WWET01000098.1, on the reverse strand, counting down.
GGGATAACAAATACTGGCACACAGAAGAAGGCTAGGGTTTCACATTAGGTAATAACACCAGGGTGAGAGATTAGAGAGGGAACAGGTAAAGATGGGGTTAACGGCAAGGAACAAGGCAGGGCTGGAGGGGCACTCAATAAAGCTATAAGGCAAAGCAAAGGACCAAGGAGCAAGAGCTGAATACAAGGGACAAGGAGCTAGGCAAAGGGACAAGATCAAAAGGGCAAAAGAGAGAAGGAGCACAAGGGAGAAAGACTGGGCACGTTAAGGACGTTCTAACCAGCACCAGAGGGCAGGAAGTGCTGGCTATTTACAGAGGGACTGGCCAATCAGGATGTGGAAGACTGGACTGCCCCCTGCATGGATAGGAGAAGAGTGATTGATGCAGACAGCGTTGTGGCCGGCATTCAGAACAAGGAGAGCGTCCTGGCTGCCTAGCAACCAGGATGCAGGGCTGGAGACATGTACGGCAAGAGGCACGGGGAGAAGAGACATGTCCTGGCTGCCTAGCAGAAGTGAGAAGTGAGCTCCTGCCAGTGAGAAGGAGGATCCCGGTGCTAGGAGAGCACCGGGATCACAGACTGCGAACTGCCATGTGAGCACGGTGGCTCGTTACAGTAACATATGGTTTAAATAATGGTTTGAAATAGCATACTATATACAATCTACAGTGTGCCATTACCAGACCCCTAATTGGTGCAAGTCGTTAAGTATGTAAATTGGCATACTTACCCATTCATTTTTTGAAATCTCACAGACCGTTGCATTGGAAGCCACCGGACCCATTGTAGCTGCCGCAGACCTGACCGGAGAGGTGAATAACTCTGGAGACTTTTAGGGTTAGGCTTTGGGGAAAGGAGGGTTATGATAATGAAAGGGGAAGGTTAGGGTTAGAGTAATGGTAGGGGAGTCTTAGGGTCAGCCTGTGGGGAGGGGAGTCTTAGGGTCAGGCTATCAGAAGAAAGTCTTATGGTTAGGCTATGGGGAGGGCTAGGGTTAGGCTATCAGAAGAAAGTCTTATGGTTAGGCTATGGGGAGGGGAGGGCTAGGGTCAGGCTGCAGAGAGGGTTAGGGTAATGGAAGGGAAGGGTTAGGGTAAGGATTAGGGCAAGGGTTGGGGTTAAATTTATACTTACCTTTTGGCACAGCATCTTCTTTCTTCTGTTATGAACTGGCTGGGAGAGAACGGACCTTTCAAAAACAGGGCCATTCACAGCGACAAACTACACCCACCCCTAATATAACCTGCATTATAGTATGTGCCATTCCCAGGCCTATATTATACCCCATATGTACTATTAAGTGTGCCATCCCCAGACCCCTAATATATCCCACATGTATTATATTATATTATGTGTGCAATTCCTTGACCCTTTATAGACCTCATAGATGCTATATACAGTGTGTATAGGCCGTGGCGTATCTACCATGGGTGCAGAGTGTGCAGTGCACACGGGCCCCTGCAGACAAGGGGGCCACCCGTTACACTCACCCTGCACCCTAGTATCTGTCTTTCCTGTGATTAATACAGCTCCTGCCCCGCTGTCTATTTCTCCCATCTATTCTATTTGATAGACTCTATTTATTAGAGTCCTGCAGGCAGGCTCCTCCTCGGCATTCAGAACAAGGAGAGCGTCCTGGCTGCCTAGCAACCAGGATGCAGGGCTGGAGACATGTACGGCAAGAGGCACGGGGAGAAGAGACATGTCCTGGCTGCCTAGCAGAAGTGAGAAGTGAGCTCCTGCCAGTGAGAAGGAGGATCCCGGTGCTAGGAGAGCGCCGGGATCACAGACTGCGAACTGCCATGTGAGCACGGTGGCTCGTTACAGTAACATATGGTTTAAATAATGGTTTGAAATAGCATACTATATACAATCTACAGTGTGCCATTACCAGACCCCTAACTGGTGCAAGTCGTTAAGTATGTAAATTGGCATACTTACCCATTCATTTTTCGAAATCCCCCAGACTGTTGCATTGGAAGCCATCGGACCCATTGTAGCTGCCGCAGACCTGACAGGAGAGGTGAATAACTCTGGAGACTTTTAGGGTTAGGCTTTGGGGAAAGGAGGGTTATGATAATGAAAGGGGAAGGTTAGAGTTAGAGTAATGGTAGGGGAGTCTTAGGGTCAGCCTGTGGGGAGGGGAGTCTTAGGGTCAGGCTATCAGAAGAAAGTCTTATGGTTAGGCTATGGGGGGGGAGTGGAGGGCTAGGGTCAGGCTGCAGAGAGGGTTAGGGTAATGGAAGGGAAGGGCTAGGGTAAGGATTAGGGCAAGGGTTGGGGTTAACTTTTGGCACAGCATCTTCTTTCTTCTGTTATGAACTGGCTGGGAGAGAACGGCCCTTTCAAAAAAAGGGCCATTCACAGCGACGAACTACACCCACCCCTAATATACCCTGCATTATAGTATGTGCCATTCCCAGGCCTATATTATACCCCATATGTACTATTAAGTGTGCCATCCCCAGACCCCTAATATATCCCACATGTATTATATTATATTATGTGTGCAATTCCTTGACCCTTTATAGACCTCATAGATGCTATATACAGTGTGTATAGGACATGTGGGGTCTGGGGATAACCCACTATAAAAAGTACATGTGATGTATATTAGGGGTCTTGATTAGCCCATACTATGATATATATGAGGTACATTAGGGTCTGGGAATGGCACACTATATACTCCACATATACTTCACATAGTGTGCCATCTCCAGACCCCTAATACACCTAATGCAGACTCCCGGAAGTATAACATATACGTCCGAAGTTTAATGTTTTTGACTACTCCGCATGCGCAGTAAACTTTTAACGTAATCTATGTATCTTTGCGTATATGCGGTCTTTAAGACCGCATATACGCAATCTACGTATAGAAAAGATACGTAGATTACATAAAAAATTTACTCCGCATGCGCAGTAGTCAAAAACATTAAACTCCGGATGTATATGTTATACGTCCAGGAGTTTGCATACGGCCCGTAATACATATATTAGGGATGTGGATATGGCATAGCACCGGGTGTGCACCGCTTCACTTCAGCTTTATTTGCTAATTTGGAACCATGCACAGATCCGTGGCCCAGCGTGTAGTTTTTTATTTTTATTGTACATTACTTGTGGGAGGGTTGTGGGCATACCTATGCTATACATTGTAATACACCCCCCTCCCCCTTCCCTCTGTAATCTCAGCCCAGGCGTTTTGCTTGAAGGTATCAAATGGTTGCAATGTGTTTCGATCAAGTAGCATGGATGTGTGAGATGCACAGAATGGACAGCAGGCAAGATCTGAACCCAGGGGATCTCTGGATCTGGCCCAAAGTCTATCTAAATCTACTGTAGGTCTCTGCATATCTGTCTGTCTATCTATCTGTCTATCTATCTCTAAAGACAACATCAGACATCTATGAGGGTGGAGTACCCCTGTGACATAACAGCCTGTTCAGAAAGGATGCGCTCTCATACCCTGTGATATATTTCTAGAATCATGTCAGTTTATCATTAGCTTGGCATGTATTAACCCCACTCTTCTTCCTGCAACAAGATCTCTCGTCTGATAGCAGCTGAACATCAGCTTATCTCTTCCTTTCATGGGAACGTCAATCTCACACCACTTTTTCCACTCCCACTTCCCGTCTTTACAGGTGCCACCTTTACCACTGTGATTTGGTGAGTGCATAGACACAGTTGGGATTGTGTTTATTTTATCAGGTGCAGTGCTGAACTTAGGGGCCAAGCAAAACACTAATAGGCACCACTGTCTCCCGTCATGATTTCACATTGCCTGCTGGTCTGGGTGGCAGGTAGCAGAGCCTCCCTGACAGGTGTAGAGATAGGAGTCCTCACACTAGGCTCTGTCAGGCAGCCTATGATAACCAGACTGCTGAGGTCCCCTTGTAACCTCCTATAAAACAACCTGGTCAATTACACAAAGTCTAGCCACACCCCTTGTCACCTACCTAATAGAAAGCCACTAATAATGGTGCAGGTGACTCTGGTCCGGATTCACAGTTATGTAGTTTTTGTCTTACGTACGTTGTTTTAAGAATTGAGCTACTACGCATGCGCAGTAGCTTTTTTACGCTATCTACGTATCATTTCTGTACATAGATTGCATAAGCGCGGTCTTTAGTCTGCGTTTACGAAATCTACGTACAGAAATGGTACGTAGCGCATGCGCAGTAGCTCAATACTTAAAACAACGTACGTAAGACGAAAACTACGTAACTTTGAATCCGGACCTCTATGTGGATGTCAGTCCCATTGTTTATATGAAATAAAGACATTTAATTGAAACTAGTTGATAAATGAAACTCTTATTGTGTCTGTTCACTGTAAAAAAAATTTCCTTTGTCAATTTTATCTTTTTTTAATTTTAATAATCATTTTTTTTTTTATTGCAATATATGATTTTGTATCACAATGATCATCCTTTGTGTGGTGTTTTATTGATTAGTTGCTATGGATGTGTAAGATTGTATTTAAATAGTTAACAGCCTCCACTCTGAATTTCACCTTGCAGTATCAAAATAATCATATGGCGTGGTACAATAGAACCCGTGCATGGATCATAAAGTGTTTGTCCTTTGCGAAATGCAAAAAAAACAGAGAATATCTAATTCATCATGCTGTCTGGTCTGGCCAAACATATGCTTAAGCACACCAAGCTCTGACTTGCATTGCCACTTAATGAACAGATTTTTTTTCAGCCTCTTAAAGTCAAATCCTGTTTTGTTCTGTCCCCTCTTTTGTTTTTTATGTGTATTTATTAGCATCAGCAGTACAGACACCTACATTTGTCTTTCTAAATTGTATTCCCCAGACTTAAACTAGAGATATTATTAGCTTAGTAACATAGGGCCTGATCCAGACCTACGCCGATGCGCTGTGCTTAGCGCATGCGCAGATCGGCTTTTCAGCCGATCTTACGCTTACGCCCGCTGTCCTAGCGACAGCGGGCGTAGGTCTGGATCAGGCCCATAGAACCGGATTCACACCTAGGTGCGTAATTTTAAGAATGTAATTACTGCGCATGCGCAGTAGTACATTTACGCAATCTACATACCAGTTAGGCAAGTAGAATGCCTCTGTACTTAATTAAGGTAGTTCTATGGCACTTTTAAGTGCCAGAAGGTACCTAAAACCCCCCCATTAGGGTTAGGGGCTGCACAAGTGAGTTAGGTGTGGATCTGTCTTAGTTGTGAATCCGGGCCATAGGGAAAAATAGGAAAAGGGTTATGACTATTGTATTATATGGAGTAATCAAATGTGTTTGTTGTGATAGAACTACTAGTCCAAACATATCTGGACAGCTACTGTTTGTTCCTAACTGTTGCTAGTTTATCCAATGCTGGCCTACAAGACCCTCTCCAGGGATACCAGGAGAACTGCCCAAATTTCTGGAGTCTCCCGGACATTCCGGAAGAGTCGACAACCCTGCACAAGGTGCATATGCTTACTAACAATACTTAGCTCCCTGAAGGCTCATGAGGCACATCTGCACTTTACAAAGGCTAATGAGAGGAGGTGCTAAGGAAGAGCATGTGCAGTGGCTCCGGCATTTTACACATTAATCAAACCCCAGATATGGGAAGTTGGTGAGCAGCGACCGAGGTGCATGGGAAAACACAGGCAGAGTGCAGTAGTTGGAAGCCATGCAGCCAGCTGAATGACCAGTTATTAATTGGATTTGTTGATGGGCCTATTCTCAGATATAGGCCTAGGGCTTTAGTCCCATCCGCCCCATTGTTAAACTGGCCCAGCACATATTAATTTTCAAGATTAAACCAGGACTGTGCAGCAAACATTTAAATCCCTAGTATAGTGGTGTAACTATTGTGGGTGCAGGGAGTGCAGTCCAGAGGGGATTGGCTGGTTCGACAATCTTTCAGGGCTGAGGAGAGGGATGGGAGGCTGCAGCGAACAGGGGACAACGATAAGATGTTAGATGTTGGCAGGTTATTTATAAACAGCATTTAGCGCTCATAAACTGTCACCATCCAGCAGCTGATAGCTGTCCACACATGCTCAGGGTGGCCGGTATCTGCACTGCACAGCAATGAATTTGGATAGGGGGGCAGCTTGAGTCACTCCCCTCCCATCCCTGACTTCTGCGAGTCCTTTATGGGGCATGGCTTTCTCTACTTCCTCCCTGCACGAGATTATGCAACAAGTAATGCCCCCAGTTTAAATAATCAAATGATTAAGCCATAGGTGATGTATCAGTTCAAATAATCATACCTCCAAATTATCACTGCTCCCTGGTGACTTCTCATGTCTTGGGGGGTAACTTTCACTCATCAACAGTTCCAACACCCCTGCTGGCAAGGGTATATTATTATGTCAAGCTTTCCTTAGGTCTAATATGTCAGGGTTACCGACTTTTCATAGCTTAAAAGCCATATATACCTGCAAGGGGGCGGGGCTTAATGACGTGATTTGTGCCATTCAAGGTTTGCAATAACTTATTGTGTCATTTATTGTGAAAGCCACCTTCACCATTTGCGTATATTGTATATTATGGGTCTGGGATCGGCACATATTATAAAATAATGGGATATATTATGGGTCTTGGTATTGCACATATTATAATATAATAGGGGTCTGGGAATGGCATACTATATACTGTATATAGTGTGCCGTTCCCAACACCTCATATATACCCCATATATTATATGTGGGGTATATATAGTTATGGCACATATGTTATACAGTATGTGCCATAACTAGACCCCTAATATGTACTTTATGTAGTGTGCCATGTCCAGACCCCTAATATATCCTGCATGTATTGCACACATTGGAAGACCCCCTTTCAAAATCCTGGGTTAGCCACTATATAGGGGATATTGCACAGTCAAAAATCACTTTCATTTTCCCCATTGGATTTTTAACTCTACATACATACAACGTACAATGCATGTTTAATAAAGCCATTAACTCTCTTCTAGCTGGCTCAAAGTTCCTTTCCCCTGGAAATAGGTTAAAACGCCGCAGAAATTGCTGCTGATCACCAAAAGTGCGGTGTGAAATGAGCAGCCATTTTCTTCTGTACTGTAACTGGCTGCCCTTGCAGCTGCATGCCTGACTTTGAGCTCCTCATTATGGTGGGTTTAAATGACGGATGTTCAGTCAGGCAAAGAGAGGGGGAGGTCAGCAAGCAGAGACATTGTTATCTGGCCCTTCTATCAGGGCAAGTGACAGGATTCCAGAGGATGAATACAGGATCTCCCGCCTGAGACCTCAGGCTGACACTGAAAGTGACTCCCCTGACTCTAACCTTGAGAGGGAAAAGTTCCTACTTTATTAAAATGAATTTTCGAAAGGGCCGCTCTGACAGCTGCATAATTAAATATTGGAGTGTCAGAGATAATTTATTCTGATCACATTTGGTGGTCAAAGCCTGCTCACTATAGGGTCAGCATGCATTGTGAGACAGTCGGAATACCAGCAATGTTAGCTGAGGGAAATAGCCTATTTTATTCTATAGCTCAAATATAATGAATCTGTCCTGTGTTATGTGTATTTTCTCGGGTTTGCCAGGGAATAGCAGAGTTATAGTATTGCTATCGGTATGATTTTATACAAGTCAGAAATAAGAAGCTATAAATATGTTATAATGCCAGTGTTTCTTGGTTTAATAAAAAAAAAAATTAAATACAAGTAGCCAGACAGGGAAGATGCAAGTGTAAATGATTAAACGCTGCCTAAAAGGGAACAGGCATTGTGTGGACAGCCTATTAAGATGCCTACCCATATCATTGGCTTTGAGATGAGCACCCTTCCCAGTTACAGGTTACTAAGGCCTGGTTGCCTTCAACGAGGAGTGCCCCACACAAAATGTGGGACTTACCGCATGACAGGCTGCATATCGGCGGCACTCTCCAGCTGTGCCCCTGCTGCAGCCTCCTGTTCACTCTCCGGTGCATTAGCACCGCCATCTTGCATCCAGTCACATGATGTGCCCCAGCCAACTGGATTTGTGTCCAAAGAGTCACGTGACCAGATCATCCAATCCAGGTCAAGGGTGCTCTATTTAAACCTGCAGCACAATGTAACCTGTGCCAGAACAACTTGTCTATTCAAGGTGCCTGGTTGCTATTGAGTAGTTCTGCAGCATTCTAAGTTAAGCCTGTCAAGTCTGTCCAAGTAAAATCTGTTCAAGTTCAAGTACAGATCCTGTTCTGGTTAAGTCCAGTCCAGCCAAGCCTGTCAAGTCCAGTCCAGCCAAGCCTGGCAAGTCCAGGTCCTGTCCTGGTCAAGTTCGGGTCAAATCAAGCTTGCCAATTTCATGCCAGTTCTGGTCCAGTCCAGGTTGTCAAGTCCAGTTTTAGTCCAGTCTAGGTTAAGTCAAGTCTGTTTAATCTATTCCTGGTCCAGTCCAGTATATTTCTGTCTGCTACCATATAGCTCATGAGCAGACCCTATATAAGGCACTCCAGATTCCGCTACTCTGCTGAGCCTTTACCATGCCCCCGGGAACCCAGAACGGATCCCCAATCCAGTCAATCCGTGATATCCTAGACACGCGCCTAATGGGAAAGATTACTAATACTGATCCCTCTTTATTGTGTTCCAGCACATCTTGAACAGTGCATGTGTGAACAACTTGTGGTGGTCTGGAAACTCTGCAGTCAACTGTCAGAGTATTGTTATTGACAATAAATGGTCCAATAGCAGCCCAGAAGAATATGTCAATTAAACTATAACATTTTTAATTATAATTGAGAACATTGGACCGGATCCAGACAGTGCTGGGGTGGAGGCCTTAGGGGTTGGGGGGGCCCATATACAAATCCTGCACAAGGGCCCCCTCACTTCTTATAATACCCCTGCTTCTGAGAAGTGATGTCCCTATATACTTTGGAAGAAAGAAAAGGCCCTATTGCTATACAAGTTTCTTTATAGGTAATGGGGATTTTTGTACATGCCTCTACCTACCAGTACATATGTAACAGGTATAATGGTGGATATCTTCTTTTATTCTACCACTTGTTATGTTTAAAGTTAAAAATAATTTTTGGGATATGAAGTCCTTTTTGGTGCGTTTTCCTTGGATAAAACTGTAGCTAACTTGGAAAGGCCCCACTGACAACTACCTGACAACTACAGGCTTTACAGGCCCTTAACTTCATTAAATGTATTGAATGACATATAGACATAAGTGTCATCCCCACTCAGTATTCCCCAGCATAGTATGCCATCACCACTCAGTATTCCCCAGTATGGTGTGTCATCCCCACTCAGTATTCCCCAGCATAGTATGCCATCACCACTCAGTATTCCCCAGTATGGTGTGTCATCCCCACTCAGTATTCCCCAGCATAGTATGCCATCACCACTCAGTATTCCCCAGTATGGTGTGTCATCCCCACTCAGTATTCCCCAGCATAGTATGCCATCACCACTCAGTATTCCCCAGTATGGTGTGTCATCCCCACTCAGTATTCC
>WWET01000098.1:328634-357600 GCA_011038615.1 Limnodynastes dumerilii | reverse complement strand
CACTCAGTATTCCCCAGCATAGTCATCCCCACTCAGTATTCCCCAGCATAGTGTGTCATCCCCACTCAGTGTTCCCCAGCATGGTGTGTCATCCCCACTCAGTATTCCCCAGCATAGTCATCCCCACTCAGTATTCCCCAGCATAGTGTGTCAGCCCCCTTCAATTTCACCTAGCATATTATTCCAGCCCCCATTTCCAGCATATTTCTTCAGCCACTGTACTCATACTTTCCTTCCTCCTCCGCAGTGGTCTTCTGAAGCCAGCTCACCCTGACTTACCCTGCTAGCTCCGCAATAGCCGGCGTTTTCTAGAAGGCACGTTCTATCTTCACGTCCTCCGTCGCGTCCTCCCGCAACACGCGCATGCGCAAAGGGTTTTTTTTTTGTACAGAATAGATCTGTTCCCGGGAGAAAGGGCTGCTTTCCCGGGAGTCACTTAAAACCGGAACTTTCCGCGTCCTGGCCGATTTAAGAGTGAAAACCGGGACAGGTGGTCACCCTAGTAGAGAGAGACAGTTAGAGAGTAGGTCCATGAGTTACCACACCAGGTGATAACACGTGACGGCACTTTGGTAAACCTAAAGGAATAATAATGGGAAAGGATCATTTGTATTTGTAAAATATGTGAAATGCTGTCTGTTCAAAAAAGTTTAATTAACCCTTTTGGTCTCCTATAACTGCAATAATAACATAAATAAAGGGATGTGTTTAGAAAGCATTTTAAATAAAATTGCCAGAAAACTGACATTTTCTGATATTTTTTGTTAAAAAAATAAATTGAATTTAATTTTGCGAAATGGGTAAAGGTGGTAATTTCAGAGTCATCTCTGCCCCTGCTTCTGTATGAAGACAGCGTACTTATAACATTTAACATACTCAGAGAGCATAACACTTTCACAAAATTGCCACACTTTGCTACACATTATTAAAGCACTCCAATGGGAGACATTACGCTCCCATCGGATGCTAATTACACACAGCACATTTATAAGTTTAAGTTATCGGGCTGTTTGTAGAAACAGGGCCGGGTTGGGACATTACAAGTGCCAAGACGCTGAAGTGAAATACCTGCGAGCTGCAAGAGGAAATGTTTGCGATAAACAATTGGTATTGCAGATCTTAATGAATAAGTCCCTTAAAGATGAAATAAAAAGGCAATGTGAATATTATAAGTTGTTGCTTATGTCTTTACCTATCTGAGGTGAAATATCCTTTGTGTCACATGACCACACCCATAGTCACATGACTAGTCCTTGCTTTCCAGAGTAGCTGCTATCTGTTTAAACAAAGAACTTCCTCTGGGCACAAATATATTGTTAACACAATATTTCAGAGTCCGTTTAACATAAGAGGTTAAAGCTGACTAAGGGCTATCAATTAGGACCAGTGACTTGGATAATAAGTGTCACTGCAGATACATGAGAGGTTGCGTACATAGTAAGCTGGGTAAATAAACGCCTGTAGCTAGATACAAATTCTAGAAAAAGCAGAATCAACTATTTGAAGCGGGGCAATAATTGACTGAACTATTAGGTTTTGTTAGCTCATGTGCAACCGTTTAGCTGACAGATCAAATGATTTGCCTTGTACAAGGCTGAGTAGCTCTCGCAGAGCTGAAGAACTGAATCAGATACATATTAAAAATAATAATTAACAGTTTGTCAACTGTATGCACAGCGACTTAACCAGAGGGAAAGGAAAGGAAGGCGTGTGTCCTGATTCATAGTGACGGTCCTGTTAGTTGCTATCATTTGTAAGTTGTTCGATTTTTCAGGGAGAAACTGTTTAATGACACATGTAATCCCCAGCTGCGCAAGGTGTCTAATCTCCCACTACATGATTTGCTTCTGGACTTTTTGGATTTGTCAGCCAGAGCGGATTGAGGATTCTCTGATTGAAATTGGTAACTGACAGTCTTATGGAAAGTTAACAGTATAGTGTTGGCTGTTATTCTTTGAAAATACGACAGTGCAGATCTTTACAGCAGTAATCTCCATTCAAGAAAAGTGCAACATATAAGCTACTGCACTAACCGTATCCTAATATAAGATGTGTGGTTCACAACAGGTTTTTGTTTTAGCACTTTTTAAAATGAAAAATTAAGGAAGAAAAAACAAATGTGAATTAAAGTTAAGTTGCCATGAATGAATGTGGGATTTTAGCCAGGTTCATTGTGTCATATTCTGATGGATTTCTACCATTACAAAGCAAAAAAAAACTTACAGGGGCAACATCGTGTGGGGGAGGGGAGAGCAGCTTACACCACACCCCATCTGTTACATGTGCAATGCAATCACCGGAGGGCGGGGCTGTCATGCACATGTGCATTATAGCCTCCTCTCTGCAAAGAGAGGCCCTGCTACATATGCATTGCATGGCCAGGCAGCTCTCCTGTGCATGTGCAGAATAGCCAGCCACGGAACAAACTGGGCAGCCGCTTGGTCTGTTGCTTAGGATCCAGGGTGTGGGCCCCTCCAGAATGATGGAGAACTTTTATATAAGAACACTACTTTATAGGCAGAAATATCCCTGGCTAAGAGTGCTGGCTTTGGGTAGATGTGATGGGCAATTTCCTGGGATAAGCCACATTGTGCGCTGCCACCATGGTGGAGCAGTTGTGACTGTGTGCCGCTGTCCCAAAGAGTCAGGATATCTGTGCTGCTTTGCGCTGCTGAGTATGTCAAACGGACTCTCTAAAGCTATCTCTGGACAATTTGTAGCCATAGGCAAGATTTTAACTGGTGCACTATACTGTGGTCAATCTCATCACCAACCCTGATGGTCACTCTCCTGGACCATATTTGCCTATATGCCCAGCTATGACTCTGGGGATCTCCTGACAGCAGCACATCCAGCATTAACCACTTGCTTGTAGAATGGAAAAACTTTTATTTCTCTGTTTTTGATTCTTAATGAACGGTATCGCCCCAGTAACGCAACGTGTTGTGAATCCATCTCATAATCATCTCATGCTTTTGATGATGGGTGGGGGGCAAATGTACAATTTGGATTTTTGTGAAATGAAGAACTGGCTACTGATATTCACCCTGATGAAATTACATACCTCGCTATCCCTCGGCACAGGGCAGCATGGCCATAATTCAATCTAAGTATCATTCATTCTTCTATTACCTTCATATCCAAGGTCATAGTAATCAACTCAATTATCACTTCTCCTGGACATTTTCATAATGTTTTATGCTCGTTGCTCTTATGTAAAAAGCCATGAAAATTAATACAGTTCCTGTCCGCCTACTTTTTATGTGTAATTGACCCTATGGATTTTTTTTAGGGCTTTATACGTCAGTATGAGACCTCCTATCGTGATACTGACTTGGAGCAATGAGTGTTGTATTAGCTCTTCCTTGGAGCAGAACATTCATCATGGGAGTTTGGTAAGAGTCTTTTTTGGGCTCTAATGTCCACTCCCTTTAAACTGACCACTAAAAGATTTAATCTGGGTACACACCAATGCAATTTTTTTGCTGACCATACAAATCCAGACACTCTAGAATATGAAAACTGATGTTAAGATATCAGATAAATATGATAGTGTGTACGCTCATACGACCGCCTGTGCATCTTTTTCTAGTGACGGTTCCTGGTAGGCCTGAATATTTACTATTATAGGTTTCTGGTAAGCTCAATAGGCAGTCATATAACAAGCTCAAGCACATAACAAAAGAGTCTACACTGATATTAACAACTGCACGGAAAGTGTTAATAATACACAATAATTTCCTGTGTCTGGTGACGTCATCCTGCTGTTCAAATCATTTGAGTCATGTGACAATATCTGTCCAGTGTGTACAGAGGCACAATTTTTAGAGAAGACTTTTTCAGCCGCTCAGAATCTCAGATTGCCTGGTGAATTTGTATAGTGTGTACGCGGGACTCGGCATTGTCAACGGGATTTGCAACTTATGAGAGAATGTGATTATGAAGAAAATAACTGTTATCCAGCATTAATTACAGTGCCAGAAACAGAGATCTCATTGGGTCTGACAACGCTGTCCCTACATTTTATATATGGGCAGTGTATCAGGCCTCGCTTTGTTTTGCTGTGATGGGGATTACGCTTACCTCTCCATGATCTTCTTCGGCACCCGCTTTGGTTCCAGTTCTGGAAAGAGAGTGGTCACTGTTTGCGAAAAGAACTTGGACCCAGGTTTTAGAGCAGATCAGTAATAACAGATCCCAGATCTACATGTGTCTGGAGCCATATGCATGGACTCTCCTTTCTAGGCCCGGAGACAGGGGTAGACGAGGGGGACAGCTGTGACGGGCCCCAAGTTTCAAAGGGTCTCTTGCAATCCACTGCTGCAGACACTATTGAGGAGGGATGGGGCCCCAAAAAACATGAGTTCACGGGGCCCCAAGATTTCTTTTGGCGGGTCTGCTATGGGCAGACTAGACAGTAGTTACGGCTTAAATACCCATGCAGATCTTCAGTCGTATGGGCCGATGATCCGCACTAAAGTCTTAAAAGCCTCTCATATCCTGTCCCTACTTTATCATCTATTTCCCCCCGCTTACCTTGCGTGCCTTTGGCAGGGGAAGGCCTGCCTCGTCTGACGGATCTCCTAACATACGGAACTCAGTTGTGTACACTAGGAGATCCGTAGTATAACTTCTGGTGCACACTTGCGCACCACCAAAAAAACACCCTACTGCTGCAAGCCTCTTGTGGAAGTCGGTGTCACACGGAAGTCTTGATCCGGCCCCATGTGAGTATATAACGGCTGTTTAAGTGTTAGGACATACCAGGCAGCCGTCTGCTCTGCCACTGCCCAGTCTTTTCCCCTGGCATAGATCGAGGGGCACCCCTCTTACCCCTCCCTGTCGCTGCATCCAGGGCAAAGCATCACTCCACTGACATTTTGCGTGTTTTATTAAATAGGCTCCTTTGCCACCACAGTCAAAGCATTTAAATTGTTATTGCTGCTGACTGCATGTTTGTCCAACAGATACACAAGACAAGTATCCCTGTGCATGGATTCATCACATGCTGCGATTTTTCATACCGTCAGATAATCCCTTGAAAATAAAGGTCACTTCTGTGAGCCCTGTGTAATTAGCTAGATTGGTGAATTCACTGGCTCATTACACTCAGGAGTTGTGTAGTGCAGCAGGTTCTCAGGTATATCCCCAGAGGTACTCCGGCTCATTACTAGTCACTGTGATAGAAAAGGCACATCCATGGTGTACCACCCGCTCCAAGATGTTTCAGTATGATTATAATACAAAGTAGTTTATAAATCACCATTTATTTCACTACTTACTATATTTTAAAGGATGTTGTGCAATTATGTACCACACAGTACCACCTCAAGGGGGTTTGAGTTGGATCCTACGTGTTCTGACCCCGCGCCTTCAGGGGCCCCCCACCAGCTTCACACAGAGAGCAACACTATATTAGTAGCATGCTGCAGCCCTGTAGATGCTGCCGGTGCAAGCAAACGTGCTGGATGTGGGGTTGGGGGGAGCAGGGAAGCTTTGCCCTGGGCACCCACCCTAGTACCACGAATTAGGAAGCGTGCAAAGGAGGGCAACTGAAATGGTGCAGCATCATGCACCATAACTAGAAAGACGTAAACATGAATAGACTGGTGCAGAGAAGAGAAAGGAGGGTTTTGATAGGGCAGCACAGTAGATGAAGTGGATAGCGCTTCTGCCTCACAGCAATGAGGTTATGAGTTTGACTCATGGACAAAGCACTATCTGTGGGGAGTTTGTATATTCTACCTGGGTTACATCGGTTTCCTCCAGGTGCTCCAGAGATTAGTAGGTTAATTGGCTTCTTACTAAAAATAAACCCTAGTCTGTGTGTGTGTGTGTTAGGGAATTTAGACTACAAGCTGTAATGAGGCAGGTACTGATGTGAATGATTGTTTAAAAAGTTAAAGCTATGTAATTAATAATAATGATGATAATAATAATAATAATAAGAAGAAGAATAATAATGGGCCGGATTCAGAGCTCTGGTCGCAATGTAATTACACGCGGTGTGTTAGGGAATTTAGACTACAAGCTATAATGAGGCAGGTACTGATGTGAATGATTGTTTAAAAAGTTAAAGCTCTATGTAATTAATAATGATGATGATAATAATAATAATAACTAATAGAAGGGGTAGAACCAGGGGCAAAACATGACAGGCCATAGCAAGGAGGCAGGGCCTGAGTATGGCTGGACAGAGTCATGTGGTACTGGGGGCGGGGCTGAATGGTCCCTTCTGCGTGAAAGAAGCTGTCAGAGGTTGGCAAATACATTGCGATCATCCCTCAGCTGCACCCAGCCCTGCCCAGCCAGACTCGCTATGGGGCCAAAGCTTTCAACATTCCGCCCCTGGTTCTACCCCTTCTATTAGTGTTGTAAACTTGAATTGTACCTAACTCTAAATCCTTACGTCATAGAGTTATTCTTAAACACTTGTTTGAATTCAGCACCAAAAAATCCATTTAATACAATACATTCATATGAACTTTTGTGAAAAAATAATAAATAATAATAATAAAGATTTTGTTGACCAGTGATAGCCACGTCCTGAATTAGATTTTGATGTTTGCCGTCACTACCCATGTAATGGAATCTTTTCATTGTCTTAGCATATGTTGTCTTATTGTTGGAGAATAATTACTGTACATTCAGGGGATCACATGTAAAGTCTATCAGATGATGAAAATGAAATGGCTTCACACTGTGTGCTCAAGTCCTTGGGATCTCGGCAGGTTTTCCCTTCACTGCACCCTGTCTCCCCTCTCCCTGCAAGGTTCACATTGAAGTGTGACGAGAGACGGGGGACAAGTGACACACGCTGGATTTTATCAGCACCGAGAGCAGTCATGGATTGTGAGTGAAGAATGATTGTCATTTCTCCCTCTTTCATTTCTCGCTGAGCCTTGCTGTGCCTCTCCCTGGCAGGAGATTTGGTCTGTTAAAGTACTAGGCTTGTCATGACTCTTCCCTTGTTGTGTAGAAGATTTGTGATGGGTGTTTATCTACAGACAGGCTCATAACACACTGTATAAAGCACCTCCGCTAGCCATGAATTCTATTGCAATGGCTTGGATTTATTTTTTGGAGGATGGCTTTAAAGGGTGTCCATAGGCAGCTATATAACTTATATTTATTTATTAACAGGTTTTTATATCAGATTACGTAGTGCTTTACAGAGTATATTTCACATTCACATCATTCTCTGCTCCTACATACCATGGTCACTATCACATACATACGGTTTACTAGGGTTAATTTAGCCGGCATCCAATTAACCTACCAATATGTTTTTGGCATGAAACTGGAGCACCTGGAGGAAACCCACACAGATACGGGGAGAATATACAAACTCCACACAGATTAGGCTTAGTCCAAGAATCAAACTCATGACCCCAGCACAGTGAGACACAAGTGCTAATCACTGAGCGACCAAAGTCTTTATTGGGCTATATATTGAGAATTTTATTTTATTTTTGTGTCTGAACCCTTCCTTCTTCCTCACATTAAGTTAAGCTCCAATGGTGGACATAGCACTGATTTCTCCTGTGATGGGTTCAGCTTTCCAGGCCTTGTTGTCTCTAATATTCTATATGGGGAAGGCTAGTTACTCTACAACAGGATCTCCATCTCAGGCTGGCCCTATTGTTAAAAGATTTAACTTTCTCTGGTGATCAATCAGCTTCTCCAGTGATGACTGTCATTGCAGGATCTTCAGTGAATGCTTAAATGGTTGCCACGCATGCAGGGGCGTTTTAAGAAGTGAGGGGGCACTTGTGCAGGATTTGTACATGGGTCTCCCCTTACCATGAGACAGGACTGTCCTGATTCATGGACCTCAAAAGGGACGGGCCTAACTTTAAGCCCCAACCGTCTTCTCTAGATCTGTCATGTTTTGGGGCTGTCGCCGGGCAACACAGACTTTCAAATCTCCACAGATTTTCTACTAGGTTGAGGTCTGGAGACTAGCTAGGCCGCTCCAGGACCTTGAAATGCTTCTTACGGAGCCACTCCTTAGTTGCCCGGGCGGTGTGTTTGGGGTTATTGTCATGCTGGAAGACCCAACCATGTCCCATCTTCAATGCTCTTACTGAGGGAAGGAGGTTTTTTCCCAAAATGTCACGATGCATGGCCCCATTCATCCTCTCCTTAATACGGATCAGTGGTCCTGTCCCTTTTGCTGAAAAGCAGCCCCAAAGCATGATGTTTCCACCCCCATGCTTCACAGTGGGTATGGTGTTCTTGGGATACCACTCATCATTCTTCTCCCTCCAAACACAGCGAGTGGAGTTTATACCAAAAAGTTCTATTTTGGTCTCATCTGACCACATGACATTCTCATAATCCTCCTCTGGCAAACTTTAGATGGGCCTGGACATATGCTGGCTTAAGCAGGGGGACCTTTCGGGCGATGGAGGATTTGAATCCATGATGACGTAGTGTGTTACTAATGGTAACCTTTGTGACTGTGGTCCCAGCTCTCTTGAGGTCATTGACCAGGTCCCCCCATGTAGCTCTGGGCTGATCCCTCACCGTTCTCAAGATCATTGATACCCCACGGGGTGAGAACTTGCATGGAGCCCCAGGTCAAGGGAGATTGTCAGTGATCTTGTACTTCTTCAATTTTTTTATAATTACGCCAACAGTTGATCTCTTCTCACCAAGCTGCTTGCCTATTGTCGAGAAGCTCATCCCAGCCTTCTGCAGGTCTACAGTTTTGTCCCCGGAGTCTTTAGACAGCTCTCTGGTCTTGGCCATGGTGGAGAGGTTGCAGTCTGACTGTTTGAGGGTGTGGACAGGTGTCTTTTATACAGATAAGCAGTTCAAACAGGTGCCATTAATACAGGTAACGAGTGGATGATAGAAGAGCTTCTTAAAGAATAAGTAACAGGTCTGTGAGAGCCAGAATTATTGCTGTTTGGTAGGTGTCCAAATATTTATTTTCCACAAGAATATACAAGTAAATTGTTTAAAAATCATACAATGTGATTTACTTATTTTTTTTTGTGCTTATTCTGTCTCTCACAGTTGAAGTGTACCTATGATGGAAATTACAGACCTTTCTCATCTTTTTAAGTGTGACAATTTGCACAATCAAATACTTTTTTGCCCAACTGTAATAATGCTGGTCAGTATCTGTGGGCTGTAAGCAATTTAAAGATATATCCCTGCATGCAAAGAATACAATTGACTTGACTCCCCCAGAACTCAACATGGTTTAGCCCAGGAGTAACTAATTTCAAGCACTTACTTGAGTCTGGATCCAGCTCAGTCTTGATCTGTGATGTGTCAGTGTGTGTATCTGGATGGGGTGTTGGGGGGGGGTGTTACATGAACTTCCTCTGGGAGCCATGACTCTACGACACTTAAGGCAATCATTGTCTTCCCTACGATGAGACTGTTGCTAACGTTTTCAACCATCCACAGGCCACAATTATTTGCTCTCTCTCGCATTGTCATTCAACTTATAAGAACAGTCAATGGGAAGTACTGCTTCCCGATCTCCTGTGTCTGCTTATTCTTAATGCAAGTTGTTATAGTAAAATGAGTGGGGATTCTAAGAAAGAAAGAAAAAAGTGTTTGCAAGAAGATTTTTGGTATACAGAAGGGACGAGTTCAAATAAAGCTATTATAACTTCATCCACATTTTTGCTTCATTCAGTCTTATTCACCTTTGTGCAGAAGTTCATGGGGGGGCAAAACACAGTCTTTTCCCCACCAACAAAAATCATGGGGGGGCGACTGCCCCCTATGCCCCCCTCCCCCCGGTTTGTACACCTCTGGTTGTAGGCATGTATGCTAGGGATGTTTAGCTCATTGGTGGTAGGCACAAGGAGAACCTTCAGAGATATATGCAACTAAAGGCAAGAGGTAAGGTCAAGGAAGCTGAGCTGACAGATGCGCCAAAGACCTTGTGGCAAAGGACAGAACTCACCTTCTGTGCCCATCTGTCAGTGGTGCTTGAATCAATTTAAAACAGGAGCAAGGGGTTATGCGGCTGTCTAGCCCTATTGGCCACTCCTTCTTTATCTCCATGACCCCACCCCTCTCCTGTCCCAGCTCCCATAAACCCAATATTGGGTATTATGAGTGACCGAGGTGGTATGAGGACCTATCATTGTGGCAGCTATGAAAGGCAGTAGGCTTCGCTTTCCACTATCCTTCTGGCATTCTGAGCAGATCGGAAGAAAACTGATTGAGAGGTTTTTCTAATTGTTGCGGAACAGAAATATCACAGCTGAAGCCCATCTTTGTTGGCACCAGTAGTGAAAACGTCTCTTATTTCTGAGACATTCAGATGGGACATTGTGGAGTTGGCAAATCCACAGTAAATGCACAGGTAATGGAATATGGATTGTATTTTTATGTGGAGCAGAAAATGTAATAAGACAGAGCAGCCCTCCCCTCCTCAGGGGGAGAAAAATAAAATAAAACGCACAGACAAACACACAAATACAAACTGTCTCCAAGCCTTTTAATAATGGTGACAAAAGTTGTTGTCACTGACTTCTTGTACACAAGTTTATTGATTCTGTCCCAGAGATTTCCATGACCTTGGGGCTTTTAACTCTGAAGGCGCATCTGTATGACATCTACTCAATATGTTCAGTTCCTTTTAAATGAAAGGGACTGGGATCTTCTGCGAGTCCTATGCTTATGGTTCTGTGATGTATTAGTAATTATAGCAGATAGCTAAATTCTTTTTCTCTGATTTGCCATTTGTGTTAGTCGAGTGTTCATTCAATTCAAGCCGCAGTTATGATATATAGGAGTGGTTCCAGTATTCTGATTATGTTTCACCACATTTCTGTGCCATCGTCTAAACATTGCTAAGGCTTAGCCACGCGTCAGTCCAGTATACTATTAAAGTTCAGAATATACTGCTGATCAATGGGGCTTTGCTGATAGGGTTTCATTTTTATTGCTGGAATGACAAATATTTTAATAACTTATTGTCTGTGTTTTAAAACATACCCAATATATATTCATTGTATGAGCTTTCGTGACTGAAGTACCATTCCATTTGAACAATCCATTACAATTGGTGCAATGATCCTAACC
Organism: Limnodynastes dumerilii; assembly: GCA_011038615.1. Taxonomy (NCBI): domain Eukaryota; kingdom Metazoa; phylum Chordata; class Amphibia; order Anura; family Limnodynastidae; genus Limnodynastes; species Limnodynastes dumerilii. The sequence goes on along the minus strand of WWET01000098.1, from coordinate 346,542 downwards.
ATGAAATGGATCTAGTGTTATAGACATATTCCGTTCTTTATTCTCTGCAATGGAGGCTAGTATATGGAATTTGAAATCCTCACTCCCACATGTTGGAGAACTCCCCAGGGCACTCCCCTGGCACTTCTACATGTGGAAGTGAATGCTGTGCCCAGGACCCTATCTTGAGTATTCAGCACAAAACTTAGTCTGGGTACATGCTGACAGGCGACTTATGTACCTGACGTACATAAGTTGTCTGTAGTTATCAGTTTAGGATCTAGTCCCATGTTGGGATCCTCCCCTATTGATCTTCTTACGGTGGAGCTCAGATACTGCTTTTCACTATTAGATGCTTATTTTGCAACATGGGGGGGTTAGATTGCAGACCATTAGTAAATCATTAAAGGTTTGTTTATTTACCAATTAGCAGCTGCTGGCTCAGACAATGAAGCTGACGTCATCCATTAAATTCACAGAATGAATCTTTATGTAAAACAATGAATGGGTATTGTCAGCTCCATTGTCTGATCTCTGTAGGAAGCCATTAGCAGCTAATTGGTAAGTAAACAAAGGTTTAATGATTTCTGAAGCCCAATTCCACTTTTACCAGCAGGTGGGCCCGCCATACATGGCAGAATATTCCCTGATTTTGAGAACGCTTTCACTGAGCACTACTGTGCCTCTCTGCTACAGCTATATACTGATTGACTTGGAATTAACTGTACTTATACACCATGTCTTTGCTACTACATGTAAAATCTCCCATACCACACAGTATATAATTTAGGCAATTTGGACCGTATTCAGACTTCCGTCAGCGATCAGGCCGCAAATATAAGCATCTAAGTGGCAGGTTGGAGCAGGTTACACCCACCAGAAAAAACAGTCACTCTCCTCACTTCCTCCGGCCGGACCTAAACCTAGACCAGCATTGACTTGCCCTATCTGGCCGCAGTAACTTCCGGCCTTATGTGTCTTAGTTGTGGATATTTGCGGCCCTAACTCTGTAAGCGCGCAAACTTTTCCTCATCTCAATACCTCCCCCTGCCCATTTCTATGCAAATCCTTCGGTCCGTATATTTCCGCCGCACTTAGGGTCGCATTTGTCTCCGCCCGATTCCCGATCCCTTAGCCATTTCCGACCTTAACTTCAACGTAGACGGCGTATTTGCTATTACTACACATGCGCAGTTGATGCAAAATCGATCCGATCCTAAAAATACACATGGAACTTTCGTTAGAAACGGATCTCTGAATACGGCTCTTTATGTTTAAATTTGTATACTCATTTAGGACCAATTCCCACCTAAAAGTTCTTGATGCTCTCTCCAGTCCATTTTAATTTTTATATATATTGCAAAAACAATCCATTACATAGACTACGCCTATAGTAGTCCTATCTGACCCTCCAAATCGATGGATCATAACCACACAAGCAAAGTATAGATGTGCAAAACAGAAATGCAGCATTGCTATGGTACACAGGACAGGATATAAATAATAGTAATAGTACTGAGTTACATATACCCTTACATTAACACCTAGAGTCATATATACTCTTACATTAATACCTAAAGTTATATATACCCGTACATTAATTCCTAGAGTTATTTAGCATAAACCAGAGGTTCTCAAAAATTTTTTTAGGGGAATACCAGTTACCAACTATGGAATCAGGCCAAGTACCACTTTTCAGATGATGTACACGCACACACACACTTTCAGTCAATATTGTCAAAATATATGCATATTAAATACCATAGTGAAAAGAAAATGAAATTGAAAAATATATGATAGATTTGGGGACTAAAAACAATACATTAGTGGCTGCTGCAATCTGAGCCTTGCCTTATTTAAACCCTAATAATAATGAACCAGCACACAGATGTATGACTTGATAGCTATACATCCAAAGATCAGCATATATCTCGATGTATTGGCTTTGATAAAGCTCTCTTGGCTGCTCATTAGTTCTGCATGCCTGCGGGTCATTTCCCTATCTTCCGCACCAATAACAAAAGAGCCCTTGTTCAACCATATGTTAGCATCTACCACATCTGATGGGAGGCTATTCCACTGATCAACTAGCTCATTTTTTTTCCCCTCTCCTTATAGGATATAAACAATACAGTAATTCAAAATGAAATTAAAATATTGCATATTACCTACAGGCAAACAACAAGGCTGTCTCTCTAACATTCAGTGTTTGTGTTATATTAAAAGATTGTCACTTATTGCATTGTCCTATTGAAATTGCAAATGAACGGCTGCAGTGTCGAAGCAGAATCCAGGGAAATCTGTAACTGCGGAGAGTAGTTGAAAAATGATCTTGTATCCTGAGTCTGGGAAATTGGACGGTCCACACAGGTGTGACTCTTCCTGACTTATTTATGTTGCTCAATAGACAATTAATCATTAGTGCTGCAACTCGTCAAATTTGCCTCTACTTTTGCTCATCGCTTTCGCTCTTGGCCACTCATTGCAACAGACAGGATAACAAATCGATCAATATGTTAATCATGCCCTCCGAGGTGATGGGCTACCGAACGTCTGGTGAAATGTACCTGCCAACTTTGTGTTGTAAGCCTATGTTTTTTGGAAGGACAAAGGGAATAGAGGATATTGTAGCTGTGTTAAATTTGATCATTTTGTGAAGCAATAGATCTCCATGACAGCACGATGCTGAGAGGAAGTTTGTGACCGTTCCTGAAGCATATTGTCACCAACAGATGTTGTTTTTGCTCGATAGTGAGGGACTGATTGTAGGCAAGGATTCGATTGCTCAGATTCTTTGTTGAAGTACATCATTTTCTATTACCTGTGATGTGGACAGTTTGTTGAAATGGCTGATTATGTCTTAAATATTATAGTACATGTAAGTTCTATAACCAGATCCAGATCGGTTTTACGATCACTAGGAACAAAAGTGGAACTGGATTCTCTGGATCAAGAACTCCGTCCTAAGAGTATTTCCGACAGCGGGGAGAAACAGTTGCCGACTCTCCCGAAATATCCGGGAGACTCACAAAATTCGGGCAGTTCTCCCGATATCCCGAGAGAGCCACAAAAAGCAGGGGACTTGAGACTGTGGTTTCATTCAAGCCACAGCCGCAAGTCCCGCCCAGCAACACTACTATTGTTAGCGTTACTAGGGGCAGGATGGGACAAACCTAGTAAAACTAAGAAAAGGGGCATTTCTGGTCAGCCGTGGCTTCAGACGTGGTTTGCAAAAATCGTGTTATTAAGACACGCCCCTTTGTAGGCATGTATGGCTTCCCTCCAGGACCTTACAAAGTCAGAAACCCTGGGCAGAAAGCATTTACACTAGGTGGGAGAGGGGAAGTATACAGAAAGTACAGTGAGGGCACACTAAGCGCAGTTTACATGAGACAGTACAGAAGTTTCACGGTTGGTGTTTCTTGGCGGAATCCCTGTGAGTGAGCACAATGAACCGTGTTCACACTTAAGAGTGAAATAAGTATGCAAAAATACGCACCCAAGTGGCAAGGAAACTCCCACGACACTCCCCTCGTTTCAATGGTTTTTAGCTGATTTCTGCGTCAATAGGGCAACCTTAACTCTCCATGCTCATATTTGTGCTTAAGTTGCTTAAGTACGTGCGTACATTGTTAACTGCGCTCTTAATAGTCCATTTAAATGCCTCCCCCCACCCATTTTAATTAACTTCCTTTTTACGGAGGTTTGGCATGCCCCTTCAAACGTACCTCACTATGCACAGATTTGAAGTCCATGCCTAATAGATTTCCGTGCCGAAATCTAAATAAAGTTACGATGCATGCGCAGTTTAACTGTGCCTAAAAATATGCATAGAAAATGCAGCACTTAAGTGTGAATACAGTCCAATGTGCCTATATATATATATCATGAATTTTATCCTACATGCCATAGAAGTTTGAGGAAAAAATCTACGAAAATAAGCGCACCATACACATAAACCCATTAAACCCATCATAGTGCTCAACTGAATCTGCCCCTATCTAACAATCTGTCTCTCTCTCTCTTTCTCCCTCCTCTCTCTCCCCTCTCGCCACTCTCCTCTCTCCTCTACATGATATGCCAAGTGGTACTTCACCTGGTAGAATAGAAAGCACAAACACCAATGTTTATCACTAATATATTGCTATATCTATTTGTTGAAAGCACATCAGGTGACTTACTGTGTTTTTTATCTCTTGTATAGCTTTAAACTCTAAAGTAAAACTGCAAAAAGATTGTCAGTGGTCATTGAACACAGCCCCAAAGACATTATCAGGATTAAACGAACAGTTGTTCTGCACATTAATTTTATAACCAAAGTAAATTTCCCATAAAATCTCAAACCGATGCCTGATAGATTTATAGCATAACAATTAATATTGATCCAATCAATTCACATCTAGTAAAAACACACTATTAAATATAGTTTTCCAGTGGTTCAAAACAAGGAAATACAATTTTAATGGCATTCTGGTGAAGAATAATATTTTAGAGTAAACATATTTCACAGCTATCCCTATAGTATGACAGCCAGATTAATTGTTTGTAAGCAGAATACAGTGTATGGAGAGGGTGTCTCTATGAACAGCAGCATTATTTGTTAATTTATGTTAAACATCTTTTCTATGTTTGCTAATACTGCAAACCTAGTTAGATTAATGCTCTTTCCTTTAAGAAAAGTCCTTGAGGTATGGGGACTGTGGGATTGTGAGAGAGCTGCACTCTTTAGGCTTGATCGCCTATAGCCACATACTGTGTCTGTTATGGTGAAAAATCATCTTCTCCGCATCTTCAGTCCTCTCTCTCCGTGACACATGTACAGATGGAAGAACACAGTTGCTGCATCGTTTGAGTGGTTGCCAAAAAGGTCCAAGTGCTTTCATGCCTAAATATACTGTAAGTCATGGCTAAGATAAAATACATAACAGCCTAACAGTTGTTTAGTAATAATAGTGGCAAAGCTGTGGCACTTTTTGCTTGATACCACAGCTCTCCTTAAATTGGTCACCTTCTGCCCCCAGGTATTTAGCATTGGCAGCCTGATCAAGGGTTTTGCCCCTTAAGGGTCACACTTTATTTTGAAACTATGTTGTAACACCATTAGTCCAGCCACTAGCTGTTCCATTATAAAGAACTAATCTTGGCTACAAGACAGCAGTTGATTCCTTTAAGCAAACGGTCACAGAGAACTTTATAGCCAAGTATAGTGCCTTATAATAAAACCTCTTCTTGGTGCACCACAACCTGTATCTTAAAAAAAGTCCTTAAACCCAAGCCCTTTATAAATTAGCCAGGTGGCGATATCTCTGATCTGGAACCAGGTGGAGATATTTCTGATCTGGAACCAGGCGGAGATATCTCTAATCTGGAACCAGGCGGAGATATATCTGATCTGGAACCAGTCGGAGATAGCTCTGATTTGAAAACAGGTGGAAATATCTCTGATCTGGAACCAGATGGAAATATCTCTAATCTGGAACCAGGTAGAGATATCTCTTATCTGGAACCAGGTGGAAATATCTCTGATTTGGAACCAGGTGGAGATGGCTTTGATTTGGAACCAGGTGGAGATAGCTTTGATTTGGAACCAGGTGGAGATATCTCTAATCTGAAACTAGGGGCAAAGGCAGATATATCTCTGATTTGGAATCAAGGGCAAAGGTGGAGATATCTCTGTTAAAAGTAAACACAACATATTTTTAAAGAAAAAGTCTAAAACCTACTGTTTTTATTCCAGACTTATTAGTACAAATACTTTTTCTGCATATACTGTATATAGCCAATAATATGACACATTCCACTGCATACAACGTCTCCTCCAGTCCCCTGTTACATCTTTCCCAGGCCCGATGGATAGAACATTAATCAACTTCATTGCTCTTTAGAGGGCGATTTTTCAATCCGCCAATGTAAATCCCGTATCAATCATTGGTATTGCATTTTTTTTTCTCTGAGCGAGGAACGGTTACACATCATAGTATTGAAGCAATCATCAGAACATGACTGCTGACATCTTCTTAGAATATCCTGAGTGTCTGTGACTGTATGTCTATTAACACTTTCATTATGGAAGCCCTTTTGGATTTTGTTGTTCTGCTAATATTCCTGGACAATCCCTCAAAAACATCAACGATTCAGAGGGTGATGAGTCTGCGATAGAAGCTGACTGATGGGTTTCCATGTTTGGTTAAAGCGAGTAGATTAGGCTACCAATATCATATCTCATCACAACCGCAGAGCAGTTCTATAAAGTCATTATCAGTGGCCTATAGTATTTTATGCTTCACATTCTAAGGAAAACATTAATAGACAGAGTCTGGCAACCTCTGATTTCAATTAGACTAACAGGGTAGAAAGAGCCCAGTAATCTTCAGTTTAATGACGCTGAAGGTGATGATAATCTATTAATGTAATTCCTTTCAACGCAAGAGAGAGGCAACGAAAAATAATAAAACTGGCATGGATGAGACATATGGAAGTGTAGCAGGGATCTCAGTGGGGAGATGGAGCACATGTTTGTTCTTTAGCCTATAAAAATGCAATTTTTGAAAACAAGAACAAGTCATTTTACTAGATGGACAATTGCAAGTGCTTGTCGCAGACAATAAATTGTCATCATTGGTGTTCTAGATTACAAAAAAAAAGACCTCTACTTTTATTGAGCTCAGCGGAGCAGAGAACCAGGATCTTCACTAATCACTGAAATTGGGGCTGTTTAACCCATTTAGTTCTGCTGACAAGGCCGATACTCGTTTAGCTGTGTCATTTAGTAATGTATCTAGACAGTCCGAGGTGTATTTCATATGATTGATGTTATGAACAGGGTGAAATAAGGGGTGCAATAGGCTCTGATCAGAAACATTTCTGCCGACACACACTATGGGGATGGGGTAGAATTGTGACCATTTGGGCTTAAATGTGGGCAATTAGTAAATGAAAATAAGGTTATATGGGCCAGATCCTGACCTAAATACGACAGGTGTCTCATTTGCGTATATGTCCCCTGTCTGCACATGCGAGCTCCAGATGTTCCGCATGCGTACGTACAGTAAGTACGCAGAAGGGACAGAACCTTCATTTGCTATGGTCATATCCCCCACTATACAGGGGATACCCATGTAAATGAGTGGTCGGGGAAGGGAAGCCCCGTTATGACTAGGTCGTAAGTGTCCAGATTTACTACTGACAGCGGGAAGTGCAGGGGACGTGCACTCCCTGCTACAGCTGTGTAATTATGGATCCCTGCCACACGTAAAGCATGCGGGGGGTCAGGATCTGGCCCATGCCCAGACCCCAGATACATCTTTATTATTAGCTGTTACAATAGAACCAAATCAATGCGCAACTATAATGCAAAATATCTTAGATATAAAATATGTCATGTACTGATGTTCAATGATCTTCTCTTTATGTATTTGCACACCGGATCCAGACCGCTTACTTATGAAATCCTCTTGTATATCGATAATATCTGTGCATGCGTGCTCCAGATGTTACGCTACGGATCATCTGGCATATACAGCTTCTGTACACTGAGAGGTCCATCCAATGGGGTGGCCGTGTCCTTTACTCACCTATACCCCATAAGGTGGGCGGGGGAAGGGGGTGACACATACATTTTAAGAGTTCTGTGTGGACCGCTGATCCTGGCTTATGACAATTAGCATTATCTCCTCCCCTCTCCTGGCTTATGACAATAAGCATTCTCTCCTCTATTCCGTGCGGACTTCCAGACCTTTGTGTATGGAGCATGCAGCCCTTTATGATATCAGCAGCACCATTATACAATTGGATGCTTGATTTAATATTACCTATATATTCATTTTTCCTGTATACCAGTGATGCCAGGAGCGCAGCCACGGCACAGACACGGCACAGACACAGTGACTGGACCATCGTATTATTAATAGAGATGGAGCCAATCAGGCGGTGTGTCTATGTTGGAGCGCACATGGTTACGTCTGCATCATTCATTGAGCAAAGAATCTCAGAGGTGACAATATACTAGGGGGCTAAATGGATGGCTGGCACATACAAGGGGCCTGAAAGTATATCTGGAGATGTACAAGGGGCCTGAGAGGATTGCTGGGACATACAAGGGTCCGGAAAGGATGGCTGGGACCTATACAAGGAAAGGGGATAAAAGGATGGCTGGGGCATACAAGGGGGGAATTAAAGGATGGATAAGGCAAACAAGGAGGGGGGATGGCTGGGGCATACAAGGGGCCAGAAAGGATGGCTGGGACATACAAGGGGCCTTGTATGTCTCCTGCCAGTACATTATTTCTATCCTTAACTCAGGGAAGCCATAGATTCCTACAAGGGGGCTGTGTTTAATGACATGATTTATGAAAATCACTGTCAATAACTTGTTTGATGATATCTAGGGATTACAATAGACATTGCTAGGGGGTCGGAACTTGCAGGATACCGGGAAAACTTCCCAAATTTCAGAACTCTCTCAGATATTCCGGGAGAGTTGGCAACCCTGCATTTATTTATACTCGAACATGTTACATAGTGATTTCAAATTAAAGAATATTATTTAAGATATACATTACTTTTGTCCTGAATGCTTGCTGATATGTCTCGCTCTAGTGAGCGGGTGCTGCACATTTCTGCGAATGGTGTACGCACCATTTATTCTTTAGAGGGATGGCCTAGCACTTTAAACGTATCTGTAACAATACACTCCCCTCTATTTAAAATGTCTGAGCGCACCACATAGAAGATCATTTGTGAATAAACAATTCTCCAATCCTTGCACAGCACGTTTGGACTGTCCTCATAAGAACTGCAGGATTAGAATTAGAGGAGGTGAATGCACCACCTAGTCTATGCATTCATAGAATATCCATCCGGACACGCATGGCTGTACTGTTCCACAGAACATTCACCCAGTCCATATACAACAACCACACTGCACATGTGCACACCAGATGGCTGTTCTTAGCATGTCTATATACAGTATATATGCTGGAACAGGCCTGCATGACTGCAGACAGTACACACTGCCTGTTAACAAAGAGGCGAGTGTGGCCCTTATATCTCCCTCACATCTCCCCCACTAGCACCCATGACTGACCCACCGAAAAGCAAGATGATTGTGAGACAAAGAATTCTGTAGACACACATGGAATAATCTATATCTGTGTGATCCTTTATTTTCAACCAGAGTTAAAGACAGGATTACAAAATCTTCCATTAAGGCCTCATCTACTCTGGTGTTTTTCTTCTTTAATTATATTTATTATCCACCCAATGATTTTGCAGCATTTTCTCTAATTTAACTATAAGCTCCTGAGCGTTCAATAACGCAATCAATAGCTTTTACGTGTTTTAATATAAGTGACCAAGACTCGTAAAGTAGTGTTTTAACAGAATAAAAATTAAATGTCATTTTAATTACACTAAGCAGTCTGAAAATTCTCAAATGCATCCCACCTGTAATATACTTTGTGCTGCCTTCACCTATATTATTCCATGTTTGGAAGTGAATCATAATGAGAAGAGAAGCCTAGTGTTGCTAGGGACTGGCCAGGACTGGATTACGTAATTCGGGTCATCAAGCCTCGTCCCCACATTTAGAAATACTCTGAACTGTCATTGGTGGTCAATGGGTGAGGTTTCAGGACACAATTTGCATAAATTGCGTCATCAAGTTCGCCCTCACCAAGGTATCTGTTGATTCTCTCTGGGATCTCCCAGAGGGAAGCAGTGAAAAGTAGGTAATTCTGATCTAAGGACATATATGATATATTCTACTTTAGAGCCTGGGAAGTGATTCCCCTAAGATGGCAAACTAACAGTTTAATATTGAATGTGTATCAGGTCTCGAAGTGAGGGGGTATACGGGGGTATGACATACCGTCACTTCTCCCACAGATTTAATTGAAAAGCTATAAATCTCCATTCACTTCTATCACACATGGAATAATCTATATCTGTGTGATCCTTTATCTTCAACCAGAGCTGAAGACAGGATTACAAAATCTTCCATTAAGGCCTCATCTACTCTGGTGTTTTTCTTCTTTAATTATATTTATTATCCACCCAATGATTTTGCAGCATTTTCTCTAATTTAACTATAAGCTCCTGAGCGTTCAATAACGCAATCAATAGCTTTTACGTGTTTTAATATAAGTGACCAAGAGTCGTAAAGTAGTGTTTTAACAGAATAAAAATGAAATGTCATTTTAATTACACTAAGCAGTCTGAAAATTCTCAAATGCATCCCACCTGTAATATACTTTGTGCTGCCTTCACCTATATTATTCCATGTTTGGAAGAGAATCGTAACGAGAAGAGAAGCCTAGTGTTGCTAGGGACTGACCAGGACTGGATTACGTAATTAGGGTCATCAAGCCTCGTCCCCACATTTAGAAATACTCTGAACTGTCATTGCTGGTCAATGGGTGGGGCTTCAGGACACAATTTGCATAAATTGTGTCATCAAGTTCGCCCTCACCAAGGTATCTGTCGCTTCTCTCTGGGATCTCCCAGAGGGAAGCAGTGAAAACTAGGTAACCCTGATCTAAGGACATAAATGATATATTCTACTTTAGAGCCTGGGAAGTGATTCCCTTAAGATGGCAAACTAACAGTTTAATATTGAATGTGAATCAGGGTTCGAAGTGAGGGGGTATATGGGGGTATGACATACTGTCACTTCTCCCACAGATTTAATTGAAAAGCTATAAATCTCCATTCACTTCTATTATTTCTATATTTTCATACTGCCACTTCTAAATTTCCACTTCGACCACTGATGTAAATTATGTGAAAGAAAGATGATTTTTGGCATTGGTAATTTCATGAGGTTTCCATCTTTTTGTACAATGGATTGAGGGTGGTTTTACTACATTGCTGGTGGGTCTACCCCAAAACTCCCACTAGAGACAACCCAGGTCCCTCTGACCTAATTGGGAGCAGGGAATCTGACTGTTACAGGTCCCAAAGAACAGGGGCAATATAGCAACTACCTATCCTAAACCCAACTGTAAGATGTCAGAGACTGGCAGTTATGGATATTGGTCTATTAGTGCCGAGCACTGTTAAATACATTGCCGGCATCGTCCGCACTGCACTTGTGCCAGACTCTGGCCATGCTTCTTGTGGGTCTACATCTGCCACTGCTGCTTAGCCTAGGGCCCCACAGTACCTAGGTCTGTATCTGGTGAGAGTATTAGTGTTCTATATCTGTGATTCTCCTGCCCCTTTGTAGGTCTTTTCTTGCTGTGCAATACAATAACAGTTCTATGTTTGACAGCTTTTATGGAATGTTAAAACTAGAAAAAGCTAAGGGCCATTGCTCAATTGATTTTCAGACATTATTAATATATTACTAACATATGATATTAATATAAATGAAGTTTAGTATGACATTCTTATAACTAGTGATGAACAGTCTTTGCACATTGTGTGTTCTTTGTACTGACAGAGTGCACATATTTGTAATCAGCAGAGAAACAACATCTAATTAGTAAAACCACTTCTAATGTCATCTGAAATGAAACCTCAAGAAAATAAAACACTGTTTTAGTTAAAACAAAATATAGATTGATAGCTTCAAATATAAATGAAATGTTTATACATGTATGTCAAAATATTAAAGAACAATGGACCTGATTCACAGATAAGAAAATGCTACTTATTAGGTATGTATATTTAAGAAAGGATATACTGCGCCTGCGTAGTACCTTAATATATGCAATTTACGTAGGACTTAAGAACGGGATGGCTATGAATCACCCTTCCGAACCTATTTCTTCTAGGTTTGTAGTGACTTAAGAAGGAAGGGGTGTGCCAGGAAAACTAAAGAACGAAGATATGAATATTGGGTGGAGGGAGGCATTTAAATTAGGAAATCTGGGTGTGGTTAGGCAGAAACGTTCTTAATTAGCTGTCCTACGCACACAACTAAGAATCTAAAGTTAAGGTAGCTCTATGGCATTCTTGTGTCAGGGGAGTTTCCTTGCTGCTAGTTGCATATAATTAAAAACCTAAAGCCTTCTTAACTGTGAATCTGGTCCTATATCACAATAAAGAGGTTTGGTTTGCTTCTTAGAAAGGGTTGTTCTGAAAAGCCCATTTTGAATGTACAGCGGCCATGGGGATGTCATCGCGAGACACCCCCATGAAGAATGGTGCTTCATAGCAGCTGGCCAAGTTTGGAATGCTGTGAATCATAAAAGGGTAATAAATTGGTTATATTAGCTTCGCAGCTTTCTGGGTTTTGTCTTGCGACCTAACGACTACTTCATTGGTGGGGCAGTTCCATGGATTATTACTTATTTATCTGGCCTGCAATATTCCGTAGCTAGAGTATTTAGGAGAGTAATAAGCACAAGTGCTACCTCACATTCCATGAAGCGTTTCCTCACATTTCCCCTGAGTGTGTATCTTCACAACGCCGTCCATTAAAATTTAGCACAAATCGTTGACATGTTTCTTTCATCTTACTATAAAATATTAATGAATTTCCATCCTAACGTGTGTTGTTGTTTGTAATCTGAGAAGAGATGGTGTACTTCATCTTAATTGGTGACTCAAATGCTTGATTTAATCTTGGAAAGGTGGATTAGGACTTTTGTTATTTTATATTACAGTCTAATTAAATCTAATGGCCTCAAGGCCAATGTATTGTGCTGCAGGTGACATTGTTGGGCCTAGCCTTTATTATTGTTGGGGTCCTTTGAAGTAATGATAACATTTAATAATAAGTCAGGAACATATTCCTTTTTTGTCTTAAAGAGCAAAATTTTTTAGTGCAGAGAGCAACAGAGAATACAGGTGCCGCTTAATCCTCAAGTGCAACTAAACCAACCATAAATATTTGCTCCTTATTCACCTTGTTCCTCTCGCACAAGCTTCACCACAACCCTAGGTGGGTACACAACATTGTATTACTTGGGCTCCATTTGCTAAATGGTGAAGACTTAATTTTTAGTAGATAAAACTCCTAAAAACCAACTTCACCATTTACAAAGCTAACCATGGCGATCACCTGCCTCTGCACTCCCGATCACCGGCCCGCTCTAATGAATGTGGGCCGGCTGAATGTTATATTTACTAAGTAGCGGCACAGATTTTAACAATCTGCACCAATACTATTTATAACACCATCTGAAGATGGCAATAGTGTAAGTATTGCAGCGATCTTTCCAAGGTATGTATATGGAGACCTGGTGGAAACCTTGTCCAAACACTAACTTTTTTTTTTCAGCTCTACTTATTAAGAGATCTTTTCAACTCATTTGGATACACTTCTTTTCAGTTGTTTTTCCCTGTGTTTGTTTGGAGAGGAAATATTTAGACACCCTCCCCCCCATGCTTTCTGTTTGGTGGGCAAAGACTGTGTTTTGTGTCCCCCACTCCCCTCCTCCACAAAAGCGGATGGAGATGAAGGAAATTAAAGTGGTGATGAAGCAATAACACAATAATTAGCTATTCACTTTGCTTTTACCCTAAAAATGTTCTTTCCTACACCGCTGCATGTTACAGTAACCTCTGTTATAGTACCTCTATGGAGGTGCAAGGGGAAAGTGGAACGCCAAGCTAATGGCAGGGAATTCCATCCCCCCATCATGTGTGAACAATTTAAAAACAAAGTGAAAGCTTTCTAACTTTTTTCTTAAACCTCCCTGAATGAACTACCGGTATTTAATATATAATAATCATTATATTTCCATATCATAATATTTACCACAGGTAACTGCGATAGGGAAGTAGATTGATGATGCCTGCGTGCATAATCTTTTGTAATAGGGGAATGCATGGCGTAGGCGGGGCTTCTCACATTTATTGCGGCGTCATATTATGTGTCTTCATTATCTGGGGAGAATTCAGCTTGTTCCATGTTTTGTTATAAGTGTAGCTGTCTTACCAGAAGGACCAGATATTTCTGGTAAATGATCTTAGTCATCGTGTTGAACCCTCTTGTCACCAGTGGTGTGTGGTATTTGACTGCGTGGGCTGTTGAGGTAATTTCAGGTGGAAAACATTTTGCAGGGTCAGCTTCACTGGAAGCGGAAACATTCTTCTTCTTTTCTAATAACAATGAACTTTATTTCACAACGAATGATAACAGCATTCATCACCCATCTTGCATGTGATGTTTTTGTTGTATTTTTTCTTTTTTTTTGTTCCCCTGAAAGGTGTTTATTACTATAGTGGTTGAAAGGAATCCAGGAGCATAATAAGTTACTCAATATGAAAGTAATGAAGACCTTGCTGGAATATTAGTTTTGTTGGTTTAATACATATTAAGCCTCCTACAGGATCCAGAGTAGGAGGGCGCTGGATGGAATTTCTTTTTTTTTACCATGTGTCTGTTACCTGATACTTTTATTGGATTTGAAAAGAAGGCTGAATGATAACAAGAAAATGAAATCTGGGTATCTTTAATGGTGCCTTTGTTTATGTTATAGATATTATTACACGGTGGGGACATTATTTATTTTATTACTTCATGGCAGTGGTCGAAGTGGCGGTATGGACATTTAGAAGCGGTGGTATGAAAATATAGCAATAATAGAAGAGAATGGAGATTTATAGCTATTCTATTAAATCAGTGGGAGAAAGTGACGGTATGGCGTACCCCCATATATACCCGCTCACTTCGAGCCCTGCTTCATGGGCTTTAAACATATGTATAATTTTGCATAAAAATACATTTCTCTGTTGTATTCCAAATATCGCTTGTGAGCGCTCATCCCTTTATACACGGACTGAACGTTGTGCTGTTATGCATCAGGTGGAAGCCGTAGGGTGTGGTTTGCCGGTACAATGGTCTCTTTTTTTTTTTTTTTTAAACACCATCATATGGCTATTTTAGATTGCAGCAGTAGTGGGGCTCCCGGACACTGCAATTATTTCTATTGTAGAAAGGTATACCTTCAATAACTCTAACCTTAACCCTTCCCTAACCCTCCGTTTCCCACAGCCGAAGCCTAACCTTCCACTTCTTTAGTCCTAACCCTCCATGTCCTGCAGCCTAAGCCTAGCCTTCCACTTCTTTATCCCTAACCCTCCCATCTCCTGCAGCCTAAGCTTCCACTTTTTTAGCCCCAACCCTCCATGTCCTGTAGCCTAATCCTCATCCTCCTTTCTAAGCCATAACCCTAACCTCAGCCCCGCTACATTCTAAGCCCTAACCCTAATTGCAGCCACAGCTGTTTTACTATTGGAAATAGGTACCTGTTCCCAATAGCAATTTTCTCATTGGTGAGCAGCTGTATCCTGTACGAAATAGGACCACCCCGACCAACAACCCGAATTGGTAGTTTACCTGCTGGCGCACCTTTTTTGCCCTGATCTCTGCTGCATGAAATGTGAGTGTAAATGTGTTCAGGTGTGTGGCTGACAGAACTATATTTATTATTTAACTATTAACAGGTTTTAATATTGCGCTATCAAATTATGTAGCGCTTTACAGAGAATATTTCACATTCACATCAGTCCCTGCCTCATTGGAGCTACATTCTAAGTTCCCTAATACACACACGAGCTAATTTTTTCAGCAGCCAATTAACCTACCATGTTTTTGGTGTGTGGGAGGAAGCCAGAGCAGCCAGGGGAAACCCACACAGACCCTGGGTGAATTTACAAACTCCACACAGATAAGGCCTAATCTGGGAATCAAACTCCTGACCCTAGTACTGTGAGACACAAGTGCTACTCACTGAGCCACCATGCTGCCATAAATATATTTCACAATGACACAACTAAAACATTGACTTTCAAAGAACAAACACATCAAAAATGGCCTGTTTCAGTGTCCTATGGCTATCTGATGAGTGTCAATTAACTAATGACTTCGGACCTGATTCACACTTAAGAATCTTCTTAAAATAAGAACTTAAAGTCACTCCTGGGCAAAACCATGTTGTTTTCGGGGGGGGAGTCAAGTTAATTGTATTCTTTGCATGCAGGGATATATCTTTGAATTGCTTACTGAAAACAGATACTGACCAGCTTTACTATCACACTGTTATTTAGACTTGGGCTGGGAAATATCACCTCTCAACACTAGTACTGTTTGCAACAGATGAAATATGACTCCCCTGCAATCAACATGGTTTAGCTCAGGAGTGACTTTAAGTTCTTATTTTAAGAAGATTCTTAAGTGTGAATCAGGTCCTTCATAACTTAACATATGCTAAAGGGTTCTGTCTCTGCATCTCACCAGTCCCTGAGAATGAAATGCCCCTGTCATCCAGTATTGAGCACCTTTACTCATTGTGGCTTACCCTGAAATTTTATGGGCACACAGGGTTACGAGAACAGCCAGCCATTAATTAGAAATTATGTTTTATCATTTCTGGAGCAATGAATTCTCAAAAGGGAGAAATAAAACCTTTTTTTTTTTACTTTTATTTCTCTGTGGAAAAGAAGAAATAGCGATTTTGTACTGAATTATTGATTAGCCCCTATTCTGCTATCACTGTAGTTTGGAGAAGGGGATTTTGGATGCAGAAAATTAAATGGAAGTTAAACATCAGCAGGCTAGGATTTTTTTTTTTGATCAACAAAAGTGCTAATATTTATATTTTCATGTATAGAAAAAATATCTAATTGACACATTTATTTAAAATAAATAGAACATTCCGTTCTTACAATATGTCTTTAGTAAATTTTAATATTAAAGCACGGCTTGCTAAACACGGTTCATGTGTTACACTTACCTGGCCACCTGTATTATAACCGCACAGTAGTGTGGTACAACATCTTCACCATGCATTCTGCTGGGCATCACCAGGGGGCGCTGGAGATGCTGGCGTCAGTACTGTGTCCCTTATAGTAAATAATGATCTGTATTAAAATATTGATATTGTCAGTGCTTTTATTGTACTGGATGAAAAAGGTGCCAGTAGTTAACTTAATGTATAAATTGTTACAATTAACCCACTGTAGTAAGTTACGCCCCAAGTACTTTTCTTTATGTATAAGAAAAATGGATTCAGGGGGGGCAGCCGGGACTACTGACGAGGGCCGTCGTCACTACAGGCCCAATGTGCAGGGAAGAATTTCCTTGTGCACTGGCCAGATTGGTAATGCAGGTCTGCGGGGCCCCATCCACATGATGTCGCCGATGATGTCACATAGGGGAAAGGGCCCGACTGGTGTGTCCCAGGCCTCAGAAATTCTGAAGGCGGCCCTGCCCCTGAATACACCCAAAAAAAGGACCTGGTATAGCACACAAAATGGCCGCCACACTGCCTGTCACTGTTAACTGCACTAGATGCCCTGTAATCTCTATGTGTAGTGTAATGTACTGTATCTGCAAGATGTGTACATTGCCTATCTTTATTGACAATATGTAAGTTCCCCCATCCATTGCTGTCACTGTGAACAAGACCCTCAGATTGGACAATGACTCCTCGCTGCTAGTCATCTGTTTTCTAGGCATACTTTGGCAGTGCTTTTGGTTGAGCAAATTAGCCTGAAGTGTTGTGCCCTTGGCTGGCAAATCCTTTTAACCCGGTCGAGTGGAGATCATGAATATCTAGATTGTTCCCATGTCTGTTATTCTCTTGTGTTTATCTGGCTGAGCTGTCAGTCAGGCCATTATAGCTGCCTAGCACACTGAAATCACTTGTCCACTCACAAAAGCAGAGTCTGTTGATGATCAGCTAAACAAAACTGTAGGAATGCTGCTGCCAGAAGTCTGCGCAATGAACCTTAGTGCATCAGGTGTAAACACAATGAGGCTCCCACTTGCTGGCCGCCTGCCAGCCTTCCTTATAGCTCCAGATGCGTTCCACTGCTCTTAGTGTTTTCAGTCAGCACTGAGCTGGGGAAACAGAACGTTCAATCACCACTATCTGACTTTTCAAACATTGTCTTATTAGCAGTGTCTGTGGATTTACTGTGCATTCATAAATGAGCTTTACCAATAGTAAAAAAAAAAATTATATATATATATATA
>WWET01000098.1:303206-315537 GCA_011038615.1 Limnodynastes dumerilii | reverse complement strand
TGTACACCTCCACTTAGGAGCTCCAGAGTTAATCAAATGTATGTTATTTAGGTTAGGTAACATGGCACTTGCCGTGATATCTGGCATTGGATGTAGTGCGTGAGATTAATCACCACTGCACGTTATCAGCCACGGATTGAACTATGAAACTATTTTATTTTGGAGTCTATTGTACACCTCCACTTAGGAGCTCCAGAGTTAATCAAATGTATGTTAAAATATTTAGGTAACATGGCACTTGCCGTGATATCTGGCATTGGATGTGGTGTGTGAGATTAATCACCACTTCACGTTATCAGCCAAAAGACGGATTGAACCTAAAAATAAAATGCAGAATTTATCATTTACTGTCACAGAAATCTGCAATACCTTAAGCTGCAATATAACCCAAATGACTGGAGAAGCTAATGCTGAAACTCCCGATCCACTGTACAGCTCAGATACCTGCCAAAATATTTCCTGGTAATTCGCTAATTAACTTACTGGCAAAAATGTGAATAAAACCCACAGCTAAATCTATAATATTTCCACAAGCACAATTATGATGAGTGACAGCAGCCTATATTAATTTAACAGACCCTTTTTTTTATTATTTGCTAGGTGCCATCCATTTGTAACCCTTTAAATGCTGACTCACTGATGATCCCATGGGTTAATGTTGTTGTGGGCATCCTTGCAGTGTATGGGGTGGGCTCTTTAAATACCACTACTCCTAGCGGCTGTTTCTAGTGTGAAGTACTTCTGACCAGAAATGTATGGACAGTTTTGGCTCGCGTCCCAATTGCACTTTTCGTGATGGGCTTAATTGGAGTGCCTGGGTTAATTCTGAGCCATATTTTTTTATATCAGATGTGTCAGACGATATTGCTCCTCAGCATTAGCAGGCTGGGATTTTGAAGAGGCAGAGTCTATCCTTCAAAGAAATGATGTTAAACGTAATACCTTTAAATAAGAGCCTTCAATTGATTTCTGGGAAAGGAGGAGAGAGAGGGGTGCTTATTCCAGTGGCCAAGTGACTACAACAGTCAGAGAGGGATAAATGTAGCCCTGGAGTTTCTGCTGCAGACCGTCCTTTTTACAATAGGAGTTGGGTGTTTGCTATTTGTTGTATGTGATGTGTTCCATAAGCTGTTGAATAGGTTAATGAAATGGTAATGGCGCATTAATACTGATGCACATCTGCTTGGTAGGTTTGTCATCACTACTACAAGAGAACAAACCTTTCTCTACTACAAGTCCAATCAGGACTGGATTTAAGGGATGCCACACGCACTGCGCTCCTAGGAGATAGATCACATAGGATCCATGATGGTGATCCAGAGTTAGGAAAACCAGCTGACTTAATTATGCAACTTATGTTGCAGCTGTGAATTTTTGCCGTGCATGCGCAGCACCAATATCTCTGCCATGGACTGCAGCCACGCACAGGACCAATACTGCATTCTGTGCGGCATTCAGCCTCCGCATAGGGGGCTCGCCCACTTACCATGCGTACGAGTGGTGGGTGGGAGTAGGTATTTAAATTATACAGTAAGGCCTTGGCTAAGCCCTTACAAACAGGTAGGGTCCTGGGCACGGATTCCACCATCCACCAGTCCCCTGTTCTCCAGTGTGTGTGGGATGTTGGATACCAAAATGCTCTTAACTATGGATCAGGTCCTAAGAGCTTAGTCATAGATCCTGTATGACCCAGGACTGTCTGTGGCACAGAAGGACAGTCCCAGTAAAGCTCTATGGCAATGCAACATCTCATTGTGCTCAAGACCCCATCCTCTGCTTTGGGGGTGGGGGGTGATTCAATTGGGTTTGTGGCATGGAGTCTGGAGTCTCATTGGAGTTACTTATGTATTAGTTTATGGCTGGAATAAACGACCTGCGGTATTCCAGATGTTGTAAAACTACAAGCCCCATCATGCTTTGCGAGGTATCAGCTAGAATTATGCTGTTGGCACAAGCAGGGAGTTGTAGTGATACAGTATCAGCAAAGCAAAAGATTGCCAATGCCTGATTAAAGTGCTTATTGCCTCCATTAAAAATGATCAATTGCAGAGCTGGAAGGGGCCTTGTATATGGTGGGAAGACATAAGGTAGCTTTTCCCACTGATTTAATTCAGAAGCTATAAATCTGCCTTCACTGAAATTCTGTGTCTCATACTACCACTTCCTAATATCTATACCACTTCAACCACTGATCAGTTGAGTTGCCATCTCTAATTATAGGGGGGCATCTTACTGTGATACTGAACGTGGACCTCTTCATTGCCAATTTCCTCTCATCCTGATTACTATTGAGAGAAACGTCTGCAGAGAATAGTGTTGGTGGTGTATCTCTCTGACACAGCAATTCTAATGCCCATTTAACCTCTCATGGAGTACATTACTATGCCCATATGTTACAGACACCTGTGACACCTCAGAGAATTGCATTGTGTAAGCCAGGAAAGATAATCTTGTGTTATTACAATTGTGTTGCAAGCACATGATGCATAAAGGTTCATCTGAGCAGAACACATCAGATCTGTGCATAATTAACACCCTACTATTCAACTGATACCTCTCTCTCTCTTTATATTCTAGCAACAAGGAGCTGCCACGTCTGTCTACTGTGCAGTCTCCTCAGACCTGGAGGGCCTCGGAGGGATGTATTTCAACAACTGCTGCCGCTGCGTGCCATCACAGGAGGCCCAGAGAGAGGAGACAGCAGAAGCCTTGTGGGAGCTGAGCGAGAGACTTATCCAGGAACGAGTTGGCAGCCAGTCCAAATAGCAGGGAGCCGCCGTGAGGATCAAAACACAGGGAGTGTGTGCGCTAGGAACCTGCCAGCTCTGGATCCTTTCCAACCCTATCATCAAGAGGGTTTCTATATACCTCTGATACAGATTAACTAGTGTTAAATGCAATAATAGCAGTCACAACATAGTGAAAAATGTTAAGTACTAGTGGGAAATGGGGAATTCTGCAGGGTTAAAGGGACAACTTCCCTTTCTTGGTGGTAGTTAAGCTGATTCCTTTGTCTTTAAAATAGGGAAGATTTGACAGATTGTATCATTATATCAAATATTCTGCGCTGAATGACAGCCGACTCATTGCATTCTAATCAAAGAATCTGCCTGACATCACTGATGGGATCGGATTGGAATCTGTGTATATTGATCATATAAAAGTATAGTTGTTGGGTTTACTACCATAGCACATAAAATGGGGGCTTGGTAAAGGTGTTAGATTACTTTCATTGTATTGGAAATATCGGCAAGAATTCTTTTATTTATCTTTTCTGAGTTGTCTTGAATGCTTTGTGCTTTGGAAATATTTTACATGTGTCAAAGTGACCCCCCCTCCCATTCTCCCCTAGCAACCATTAAAAAAACACATTCAGTAATGCTCTTTGGGCCGGATCGTAAAGCACGGCCGCCAGGGTAATTAAGTACCTGTTGTACGTAATACCCCTGTTTTGAAGGGTGTACGTAAGGGCCACCATACGTAACAAACATTACGTATCGTGGCTGTTATGGAAAGGGAGCCTTCCCCTCCTTTACGCATGTCGTATCTCAACCATAAAGGCGGAGATAGACATGCAAATTAGGGGATGGGGCGGGGGAAGTGTAGGAACTGTAGTTAGTGTAGGAATCTGGACATGTAAGTAACTTATATACACAATCTACGTTGGACTTAGGAACGGGACTGCTGTGAATAACCATAATGAACCTAATGCTGTTAGGTTCGTAATAACTTAAGGAGGAAGGGGCGTGCCGGGAATAATTAAGTAAGCAGATAAGAAGATTGGGTGGAGGGAGGCATTTAAATGAGCAAATCTGGGTGCAGTTACACAGTAGCATTCGTAAGTATCTTAAGAAACTAAAAACCAGGGGCGTGGCAAGGGAGTGGCCTTGTTACTTAGTTGTGTATATTTAAGAATCGAATGCTTTTTTAAGTGTGAATCAGGCACTATATGCCTCATCACAGTTGCCTCCCCCCCCCAAAAAAAAACAAACCCCACAAGTCCTGCAGCAAGTAATCACATGGCTGGGCAGACAAAAAAAAAGTGATGTTCTGAGTACCCCCACCAAAACTATGCCTGACGTTACGTAACTTGTCTTGTGCTGCACCCCTCTACAGTTTTTGTGGGAGCTTAAGCATAAATTGTTATTTTGAATAGTAATAATAATTTTTTTTTGTTCTTGATTTTTTTAAATACGTTTAGGAATATGGGACAACTTATATTTACCATGAAACAAAGCAGATTTTGATAAGAGTAGGAAGGCCATAAAAGCTCCTATTTACTACCCCTGTTAAGTACCAGCTGCAGAAATGAGTATAAAAGCAAAAATCAGCACTACCGTAACCTCTGCAGCCTCTCCTTTATACCCGGAGGGTCTACCAAACCTTCAACATAAAGACAATCAAAAGAATAAATGGGTGTAGAGAAAAGGCGCTGATGTACCCTATAACAAATGTAGGTAATGATGTTGGTAATAATTTGCCGGCAATAGGCTACTATCATGAAAAGTGATTACAGTCTCTGCAATAGATGATGAACCGTCCTCCTCAATGATATCTTTCAAATGAATCATTTCTCCTCAATCGCAGGGGAAAAAGAGATTCGGGAAGATATAATAAGTATGTTCGCTTATTTTGACAATGAAATACATAAAAAGCTCCAATATAAAAGTCTACAAATCCACAATATATAATTTACTTATAAGAATCAGTCCCATACGTATGTGAGGTCAGTTCCTTTTCAATATACTCATTTATTGTTTTGAAGATCCAGGTTCAGGTTTCTATTCTTTCAAATATTGGACCTATATTTGTACTTATTGCTATAATTGCATGTAAGTTCTATCATTTAACAACTCTGAATAAAATAAAAGATGATCATGTGATATGCAGTATCTTTTCATTTACCCTCAGTGCAGTGGGCAATGAGCACTAACTGAACTGAACTGAACTGTAGCCCTAAGCCTAATATCCCTTTGGCACACTGGGCATTCAAATTTTCTCCAAGTGAAGGATAAGTTACTACACTGGTAAAAGAAACAGTACACTTCTCTGATGATGCATTTAAAGACCCGGTTCCTTTGGTTTTAGTAGATGTTGGTGGACCTTTCTACTCTAGACACTGTGCAATGGATCAGACTGTTTATCGTTCAGTGTAACACAATTTGCTCAACCAAAATCAGTTCTTGCCATTAAATTGAGCAAATAATTTGACTTTTGATCTTTTTGGTCACATCGACCAGCATAAAGTAAAGTAAGGTCAACTATACACTATACCATACATGGCAACCTGTTTTAAAACTACAAGTTGTATTATGCTTTGTCAAGTATCAGCTATGCCCTTGCTATTAAAGCATGTTGGGAGTTGTAGTTTTAGAACACATAGAATGCAGAAGGTTGCCAATTCCTGGTATAGTGTATAGTTGACTGTCAATTTTACTTAAGGTCAACAAAACAAGTGACGTTTAGCTAAGATACCAAGGTGCAATAGAGACATTATCCTTCTATATTAACTGTATAATTCACATATACAGACAACCACTCATCCATATTTGTTCTAGTAGTGTGTACTGTTTACACACTACATAGGATAGTGCAAACATTATAGCTACTATTAATGGCCCACAAGCAATATATAGTTGTTTAGAGAAACCCTTTATAGCATTGAAGTGAATCCACTTAATAACTACAACATAAAAGAACCTATTTGCTGGTTAGCCTCAAATTTGTTTTAACAAATAGGAAAAAAAAGTTTTATAGACATACTGAATGGAAAGAATAGAAGTACATCCTTGTGGATTTATTGCAACCAAAGGTTTATAGGAGTCTGTAAAAGGTCCATGTCACATGGATCTTCCCGTGTCTTCCTTCTTCCTTCACTCTCCTGTACTATGGGTTTGTAGCCATGCTGGGTTACCTGAAGAGAGAATGGACCTCTGCTGACCATGTCCTCAGAAGAAAGAGAAAGGTCCATGTTGGAGATGATGCAATGTGTCTGTCCTGCATCCTTCTGAGGTTTTGTGCTTTGTGGGAATCTGACTGGAGCTATCAAAGATCCAGCAGCCGTCTCGATGGACTTCTGTAATCACAAAGCAAACAACATATTAGTTTCTCTATGAATTATTATCATGCTGCACATATGGCAAAGGACTGCAAGGAATGCATAAAAAACTAAGGGTCACGTCTGATGTCTAGTCTAAATGTGAAAATGACTCTAAGGCTGTTTAATACACCTCTATCACAGTTGCCTATAATTTAAGGTTGGGTGTGGACCGGCGATTAGAGCGGTCCTTTCAGATAAGGGCCATTTTCTGACAGCCAATTGGCTCTGTATTTGCTTGCTCCTGCCTGCCAAGGACAAAAAGTCAAAGATTCCCAGGACAAATTCACAGTGCTGAGAGGAGAGTATTTTTCAAACCCTAACCCTTATCCTAATCCTCACCATAACCTTCTCTTCTCCGCAGCCTGACCCTAAGACTCCCTTCCTCACATCCTGACCCTAAGAATTCCTTCCCCAAAGACTGACCCTAAGACTCCCTTCCTCACAGCCTGACCCTAAGACTCCCTTCCTCACAGCCTGACCCTAAGACTCCCTATAGACTTCACTTCACTTGTCCGGTGCGGAAGTGATTTAGAAAACAATGAATGTACCCATTTATTAGTAAAACTTTCTAATTAGTAATATTTTAAAAGAGACATCCAAAAATGAGCTTTGTGTATTTTGAATATAGAATTTTCTTTGCGGAGAACTAATCTTTTTAAGGTCGTTATGGACAAGATAATTGTTGTATATTGTGTCTTAAACTCAAGGGGTCATTAAATAAATGAGATTTCGTACTTTCAATATAGAATCAAAAGATCTATAAATAAAACATTGTTAGAATCTTTTAATATACTGTTGGATGACAAATTAAAAACAAACCGTGAATGTTTATGGTCTTGACCAATTACAAATGTTTCTAGATCTATACTGACTGCAAAATCACTATAGAGTTTTATTCTATAGTCAACTGACATGAAAACACTGTTCTTCAACAACAAGCCACATAATAGAAAAACAAATAAGAAGACAAACTTTATATGTTTTTGGTCTGTAATCTAATCAAACTCACAACAATAGACAGATGGAGACTTCCACAATTCCAGTGTTTTCTGCAATTTATGATGTTTCTTAGGGAGGTTTGTAAATTATACAGTGAGGATGTGCTAAGCACCCTCCGTAATATTTAGACATCTGTGTCAACCCCAATTTTAGGTGAGGAGATAAAGGTCAGGTAGCATACATGTGTAGTCACTCCTCAACCAAACAGAAGGCTGGATTTAGTAGGGATCTGGCACTGGATTGGTCTGGATCATGTCCAATGTAAAAAAAATTCCAACATATTAACATACTTAAACTGCAGTTGAGGCAGAACATATAACTGTGTCATTACTCATCATTACACAGAGTCTGGAGCTGGCCATTTAAGTGAAACTATCCAGAGAGGTTGGCCTGCAAGACCAGACTAATGTGGGCAGCTCGTGTAGAGAACTCAATGCACTGGTGCTCACAGCGATTCCAAATCAATACACCAAGAAGAACTATTTTATTTACCGGTTTAATTTTGTATCTTACAAATAGCATCCATACAAATTACTAAGTATTGGCAAAGGCAACAACCATATAAATGAATTTATTTTGTCCAAGACAACATGGGCACAAAACATTGCTCCCTTTCCTATACTGAATAAGAAGCTGAAATTCACATCCTAGAGCAAAAAATTTTTGAACTTGCTTCTTGACGCAGGATTGCATTCTACTTACGAGACGTAAAAGCACACAGCAGACTGGAGTCCTAACAGTCCTGACATTCTACAGCATATTAATAGTCTAGTAACACTGAGATTCAACATGTAGCAATGTGGGAGCTCAGCTGGCACATAAAACAGTAGCTGGGTCTCAGTGCAGAATCTGGATTTGTCCCCTTCTCTGTCTTTACCCAGGGTTACCGACTTTTGGAATCGAAGTCTTCACCATTTACAAAGCTATGATCGCCATGGAAACCATGGCGTTCATCAGCCTCTACACTCCCGATCGCCAGCCCACTCTAATGAATGCAGGCTGACTGATGGCTATAGTATTGGCGCAGATTTTAACAATCCACGCCGATACTATATAATGCCATCTTAAAATGGCGTTAGTGGAAGTATTTTAGCGGTCTCCCCATATACCCCCCCTTTTCCTCTTCCTAATAGCTGTTATTAAGTGGAGGAAAGGGGGTTATGTATAGGGAGACCACTAAAATGTCTATATTAAATAAAAAATATTAAAAAAAATTTGTGTGTGTTTTTTTATAATAAATCATTTTTTTTATTATCTCAATATAATCTATAATTTAAATATATATTTTGCCCACCGTTTTAACCAATGGTGTTCCTTGTTCATGTCAACAACGAACACCAATGGGTATTCCAGTGGGCAAAAGCAGGGGAAAAAATAAAGCAAAATAAAGAGTTAAACTTACCTTCCTGGTGTGCAGCGTCTTCTCACTGAAGTTAAAGTCCTGGCGCATGCGCATTGTAGCAAACTTTTAAAATTCTAAAAAATTTTAAATCCCAAAAGATTGCTACTGTACATGCGCCGGGACTTCATCTACGAGCGAAACCAAACGCCTCCGGTGAAAGACCCGCAAAACATTGCGTGGAGTGTGGGTTAGAACGGTCCTATTTCGATAGGGCCGTTTCCTCGGCTGGGATTTCGATTGCATATGCCTCGATGAGGCATAGCAATCGATCCACGGAGCACCGAGCTTAAGTATTTCACTGATCTCCCCATGTAAAGGGGAACGCTAGAATACATAACAGTGGGTAATTACACCGGCCATAGGATCGTAAGGCCCTAACCCAGCCCTCCCTAATTTCCCTCCCCGCCTAAATTCCGTAACTACAGTGTAGTTACGGTGCTGCACGCACCTTCATCCATAACTATGCTGTAGTTACGGAAGCCCGATCCAGGGTTCCCTGAAAAACCGGTTGCTCCGGGCAACATCTGCCCAGCGCATGCACAGAACGGCTGTAGGTCTGGATCAGCCCCTTAATCTCTGATGGAAGCCGAACGTCTCCGGCGAAGGTCCCGCAGACCATTGCGGGACCTCACCGGAGGGGTTAGTGTTAGTAAATACATGCCATGTTATTGCCAGGCTCACAGCGAGGAGGCTGGATGCTATCATTAGCCCTCGTTGCACTGATGATAGTAAATGGAGCCCAAGGTGCAATTGTTTATAATATATGCAAAACACTCTTGACTTCTGTAGCTCTATAGAAGCAGCTGTTTGCACTTTCATTTAGTTGCAGGATATCTTAGAGTGTGGGTCCCTGTTGTGAACGGCCCTACTCACCCATTCATAAAAAAAAAAATCTGAAACTGCTGTCATTCGAAATAGAGATAGCTGAAAAGACACTTTCGCCTGTCACTACTTCGGCTGACAGTATTCGGTACAGGGACTCACAACGCTTAATGACTTATCACATACAGCACATCATCCCATATAGATCTATTACTTCACAAGCATTTTCTGTTGAGAACTACTTACCATGCACAGAATCCGGTAATATAACACAACACCTCCTGCTCTCCACAACCCCTTTTCCCTCCTCTAGATTCCCACCTCTACCCAGACTCTATCTACTGACGACAAAGTCTTCACCACTTAGTAAACGGAGCCCCTTGTTCCTTATAATACACAAATTTTTCTATATTACAGCAACGAAGAGCGGATCTCATAGCTCATATAGCTGATGACATTGACATTGTTATTAAGCATAACAATTAGTCATTTTTATTTGTGAGATCAGATTTAACACAACAATCAAAAACAAGAACGTATTTATCTACCTGCATAGTAAAGGAGGCTGTGCATTAACATGAAGTCTGATCTCAGAACAGCTGGGAGACCCCCATATCCGGAAGAGCAAAAGCATATTTCTACAATCCATTCACCTATAAATGAATGGAGAGGGGCGGGGCTTAGCCCGATCGAAGTAGCCCCCCCCGTAGCATGATGAGGAGACCGTCCTCCATCTTGGTGTAGCACAGCTTTGTCATTAAGTCCCACCCCTTTCTATCAAAATATCTACAGGTATTAACAGGAGCAGGGTAAGAAATAATTCCTCAGACTTCACACATCGGGCCTGATTCACACTTAAGCTTCTGCTTCTTAAGTGCGTATCTGGCTGAAATGACCTACTGCGTATGCGTAGTAAGTCATTTACGCTATCTATGTACCAGATCGGACCGCACGCAGGGATTTACGTCCATAGAGGCGGCGTTGTGACGGGGCGTTTTTAGGAAGAAGTGGGAGGGGGGAGGTATGTAGATTAGCTGGTGGGGGTGGTGCAATGTCGGTACGGAGATATAAGGTAGCTCTATGGCACTCGTAAGTGCCATAAGGTACCTAAAAACAGGGGGGCGGGTTGGGGGCTGGAAGAGTGAATTAGGTGCGGATCTGCCCTCTCCTAACTCACTCTTATCTGTGAATCCGGTCCATTAAGCAGAAAGGTATCATTAATGAGATGGTGATGGTTTTTGTGCACCGTGCATGTGCAATGGATTTCCTAGCGTACGGAACTTGGTTCTATACGCTATGAGATCTGTCCGATGGGGCGTTCTTCTACATCCGCATGCCTACTCCTCGCAAGGGGGATGTGCGGATAGGCAGGCAGATGTGGGTGGCTGTAGGCACTTTAGAACAGATCTGCATTTGAACGGACACTGATCCATGTGGTGAGCTTAAGGATGGGCTTTGGGCAATCTACGTTGCAAGAAGTAACGTAGATTGCGTTACAAATGACTGCACATGTGCATTAGCACATTTCTCAAAGCTCTGAGCTCTGAATACGGCCCTGGATGCATAACTCGTCCAAAGTCCGCACGTTAGAGGAGAGTGACAGAGAGATTACTTCACTCTGAGGTGCGGATTCTCAGACGTCCATGCTTACGGACTATGCACTGGATCAGACGCTTCTTTTCTCCTGAAAGCTGGCACAATATAATTGTATGACCGTGGTCTTTTCCCAGATTTTTAATACCTCATGACCATCCTTTTAATGAAATGATAACGTCACCCTCTTACACTGCGCTGTGGCTGAACAGACAGAGAAATGAAAGAATTCCGGACATCTCCTCCCTGTGTAAGGGAGAGCCAGAGATTCAGTCAGTTTAGAAGTTTGTCAAGGTTGAGTACTTCTTGTCAGCTGTCCGACCCATAACCTCTCAAATGAAACACACATAATACTAAGCAGGGCAGCCTCTGGCTGATCAATAATCTTGTAAGTGAGAGTCTGCAGGGAACTTCTTTGATGCGAGAGGTATTTAGGGTGTGAAAATTGATTGTCTAAGTAACTGAAAAACACATCCTGACTTTTACCACACATTCCTTTGCTTTTTTTTTGCTTAAATACAGACAGATCATCGTTTACACAAGAAAACATCTATTGCTGCTGTGAGATAGTTTTTTGTTTTTTTTTATACATAGAAAAATTTGTTTTTTTATGAAATTAATAGGATTTCCACATTACATGACCCACAGTTGTAAGTGAAGAACCCAGCTGTATAAATGTGCACTTGTCCTCTCCTGCGCCCCCCGCTGGTCTAGTGTGTGAATATCTCATAAAGTGATGACATTCACCTCAGAAGACTCACACTGCTCCTTTACTCCACAGCCAGAGCCCTTACCGGCGGCAGCGCCATTAGTTCCCCCCCAGACCAATGGATAGACCTCTATGGGCTCCATTTATTAAACTAACGATTATCCCAAATCAATATAGACGCCTGGATCATTGTAACAGACACCAAAATCTATAAATATACACACATAACTGAACTCATCACCAAATATCTCTAGTTACTAGGATAAGTATAATAGGATTGTATATAAATATAGCTAAAAGAATAAAATGGTTTACTACAGCGGACAGTTATGATTGCTGAAACTGCAGTCTATGCTATGCGTTCTACAGATAAAATATACAATAAAAATTGTATTTTTTATACCATTTGGAGGGAGGCATGTAGGGCATTATTGGCTTAAATAAGTAATATTTTGGTAATTGTCAAAACTTTTTACATTTATGTTTGGCATAGCACTTGGTCCAGAGTATCAGTACATTCTGAACATTATTAGTACCCTCTGGCTCAAAGTAGAGTATCCCCTGACCCACATGCTAATATCACCTGATTTAGAGTACTGGTACCCCCTGACCCACATGCTAATATCACCTGATTTAGGGCTCTATTTACGGACAGCGCATAAATCTGGGGAGTGATAGTGATCCAGGCTCGCTTATCATCGCAGCG
>WWET01000098.1:274509-301656 GCA_011038615.1 Limnodynastes dumerilii | reverse complement strand
GGTTAGGAGCGTAAATTCGCTAAGAGCGTAAGTTTGAATCGATCGCAAGCACTTAAGATTTTAAGTGCTGCGAATCTTTAAGATCTTAAGGATTTGCATGGAAATGGGCGGGGGGAGGCAGGGAAATGAAGGAAAGTGGGCGAGGACTGACACTTAGGATCTTAAATGAACGCTACCACGTCACTTAAGATCCCAAATGACAGCGTATAGTTAGGGCAAGTCAATGGTGGTCTAAGTTTAAGATCCACCGCTGTTTGCAAGGGGAGTGTCTGTTTTTGCAGTGGGCTGGAACCTGCTAAGATCTTAGCAAAGGTGCGTATATTTGCGATCTTTTCGCAATCGCATCTCTGAATCAGCCCCTTGATGTCTATCGTCTGTGAATATTCCAACCTTAACTACAGTCAGCAATCTCGCTCTCTCTATTGGTATCTTCCTATCTTCATTCATTCATTCATTCATTTATTCATTCATTGTCTACCTCAACTTATGGACCCATTTCCCAGCTTCCATGCTCCTCAAGGCTGCTTGAAAGACTTACTCACTTCCTTTCCTCTCAAAATCTTTTGGATCCTCTTCAGTCAGGTTTTCATTCCCAACACTCTGCCAAAACAAACAAATAATGACGAGCACTAACCCAGTAACATTGGATGTGGAGAGATTCAAATATTAAGTGTTAAACAAACAGATTATTTATATATGTAGAAATACAAAAGAATTACTAGTGTATAATAATTAATAACAATCAATGAATATTAATTTAAGAAATGGCCCATACCATAGATTACCCTGCACTGTTAAATGGTTGTGCAATACCACAAAAAAAATATATACAGAGGAAAAAACCACACTGGTTTTACTGGTGGATGGGTCAATAAAAAGTCTAAATGCAAGTAGTTCAAATCTAAAAAAAGCATTTACTAATAACTAAAATCAAGGGACTGAATATTCAGTCTACACATAGAATAAACACAAATGTGTATAGGACCAATAGGAGGAGAAGAGACACTGTGCAGGTAGATTAGGGCTGATAAATGTATTGATGACTAACAACACAGCCTGCAGGGAACCACTGAAGATGACGAAGAGGGGCCTGAATGGTGGGTAAACTATTACCACTGTGTAAATGTAGGAACTCAGTCACTGGCAATGAAACGGTATATGGCACTGAAACAGCTAGATGTAGCAGTAATCAGTTAGACAAACACTGAACCGAGAACTATAGTGGGATCTCCACATACAGCAGTGTATATACGGGCCACAATGGAGTATTGTTAGTGCATGGAAATTGAAGGCAACCACTGGAGATAATTACCGTAGAGGCCAGCAGTAGATAGTCTTTATCCGTGGTCCGGAATACTTTTATCCCAAAGATATCCTGCTCTCCATTGTCAGTTCCGTCTAGGCCTAGCAGAGTCTGTCAAAGATGCCTTGGTGCAATATCCTGTGGCTGAGTGCTTTGCTTTAGTAAGGCGTAGCTCTGGATCAGACCCCAAGTTACTTCTATATACGCAAGCAATATAGAAATACATATTATATAACACACACACGCCATACGCCCGCACAGGGGGAGTGCCAGGGAAAGTGACCGCCGATACGCTGTGCTTTAGTAAGGCGTAGCTCTGGATCAGACCCCAAGTTACTTCTATATACGCAAGCAATATAGAAATACATATTATATATACACACACACACACACACACACACAATAAATACACAGATATTTACAATGGCCAATATTCACACCTAAGAAGCCGACGCTTCTTAAGTGCGTTACTTTAGTAAAACCTACAGTGCACGTGCATGCGTAGTAGGTCCTTTAAACAATCTACGTTCCAGTTCGGTACGTAGATTGCCTCCATGCGGTCTTTAAAGACTACACAGAGTATTTTAGGTTAAAAGAGGCAGGGAGGGTTTGGGTAGAAGTGGGAGGGATTTAGATTAGACGGGGGCAGGGCAGACATTGCACGGATTGTTAAGGTAGCCCTATGCCACACATAAGCGCCTTAAGGTGCCTAAAAAGGGGGCACCTAACTCACTCCAGATGTCAGAATATGGCCCATTATGTCTACACGGACATTTATCTCCATAGACATGCGCATGACTTCATTCACTCTACGTATGAATGAAAGGTCCTGCAATGACCTCGCCGCAAGATTTCACAGAGAAACATTCAAGTAAGTAAACAGAGCCCTCAGTGTGAGCTGGCTTTGCTGATCTATGTATCAAGGCAAGGTTCCCTTCCAGACTGCTTGTACCATTCTCCCCTGTGTCACACAGCAGTCATCCTGAATGTACGTCAATGAGAGGAGAAGGCAGGTGGCACGGAGGGTGAACGACATTGTAGCTGCCCATTCACAGTGGTTGTTCTGTGAATGTGCTGAGCAGTCACCATTCTGCGTGTGCCCTCACCCCATCCAGAGCTCAGCCGGTGCCCCTGACTTTAGCCTGGAGGTAGTTTATGCTGTGCCTGGGGGCACCACTTTTGTTATTAGGCTGTTGGGAGGAAACATAATATCACTGTTTAAGCTTGGCTGTGGGTCACCACTGTGGCCGCTGTAACCCTGGCATCTGGACATGGCTACAGGGGACACAGCATCATTTTGCACCAGGCTTCCCATCCGCTTGACTTGCTCTGGGCAACCTGTTGCCTGTCACAATTTACTTAACGATCTCCACTTCACCTGAAAGATGTATCATACAACCCTGGCTCTCAATATAGTTGTTGTGTATGGCAGAATTTGATATTATTTTATTTCTTACACATATAAATAAAAGCCTTTCCCGACAGTGCAGAGTTTGTCACCCACTTCTATTCATGACACAGAAGCCACTGACTGATATGTTTAGATGTCTGGAATATACAGAGGGTTTCTCAGCCCAGGAGCTATGTAATGAAATTATACATAAGAATTAAGCACTGTTTTCATAATATGACACCTGTCAGACTTCCAGATACTGAGAGACATGGGCAGTTGTTTATTTCAGAAATAACAAGTTTCCAGCAAGAGTGAATATATGAGCCCTGTCAGGACCGGCAATTAGATGTTGTTTACTATCTGGATAACAGCTCACTGCAGAATGGAGTGATGTATCTTACCCACAGGCTGAAGAATAGAGAGACCCGCATTCATGTGTCTCATCGTCCTTTATAGAAAGACCTGCTTCACATTATACACTATATACCATTCGGAGCTTGACTATATTTAACTCTTTTGGTACTAGAAGATTGTCACAACTGATTCCATTACAAATATACCAATAAAGAGATAATCCAAGCGTTATAACAATGCACAGGCAGGTAAAATAATAATGGACTGGAGGGTAGCAGAAAAATGACTGCTAAAAACCTGGTGGAATGTTATGCAAGGAATAACCCAGATCTGAAACCCAGGGCTGTGCCAGGGGGCATTACCCACAGATGAATGGGGGCACTGATCAACGGATATTGAAAGAAAGTTTGACAGTTGAAGGCTAGGGTTTTCTTTTTATTTTTTTTATTTCCTTTCTTGCTCCAGACACGGGCTTATATATCTAGTTATGAATCTGCTGCAACCAGGGCCACCAACAGGGGGGGACACAGATGGGACTTTTGACCCAGGCCCGATGGTGCCCACTGATACTTGCCTCAGCTCTGTAGCAGTAGGTATTGGCAGTATCCTACCGCTGATACTTGCTACTGAGAGCTACACATTAGCGGGCTAAGGTGCATTGGCCCACTGTTAATGCAGGTTTACAGTGCTTTGTCCCCTATGTGACATCACGGGTGACATCATAGAGGCGGAGCGCCACAAATGTGACCTAAGCCCCAAAGTTTCTGGCGGAAGCCCTGGCTGCAACCGAGGAAGTAGTTTACCTTCCAATAACTAGCAGGCTGCTAGAGGGGATGGGCAAAGACAAAAGTAGGTGGAGTTTTGTCCATAGAAGGCAAACAAGGGAGAACTAGTTTAAAGCAGGGCTGCATGCTTATTTCTTCTCCCCAGGAGATCACGGAAGGAAGAAATAGATGCTGGTATCGGGGCGGGCGGGGCTTAATGGCGTGATTTATGCAAATTGTCTTATTAAGACCCACCCCCTATCAATCACTACTGTAATCCCTAGTGTTCTGGGGGAAGGGGGGGAGTCGGCAGGGCTTGATGACATCAATTCCCGCCCATCCCTAGTAACTCTAGGGATTACAATAGAGATTGAGTGGGGGTCAGGGCTTGCAGGAGATTTGCCGGCTCTCCCGGGATACCGTGAGAACTGTTCAAGTTTCAGGAGTCTCCCAGATATTCCGGGAGAGTTGCAACAATGTTTTAATGTTATGAGGCATTTTGATAGTTATGCTGTTAATTTAACTCAGAAAAACACAGCCACATTACTATAATGGTAAATGGACACAAAATATAGTCAAAAGTCACATTTCAATAAAAATGTGAAATATGGCTTAATAAAGAACAGAGTTTAGAAAAAAAAACTGAGAAGAGACTCCCAGATAGGTTTGTGGACAGTGTGTGATTAGGACAGATTATGATATTAAATCACAATGTTTTACATTAGAGTGCTGAAAGAGATTAAAAGTTCATTTGAACGATACAGATTATTCTCACTCTTAAGTCAGCGTCTCCAGCAGTTCCAAGAACAACCCACGTCTGTGTCCTTCTATTGAACCTTATCTTTTCTGGTGTAGAAGGTTTAAGACTATGACTGTGCAAACCTATTACTAAACAGGTATCCAGGAGGTATGCAGCAAGTCTAATTAAATAGACCTAAATAGTCATAAAATATTGTAAATCCTATTCAGTTAGCAGGTAAAGGTCATCACCTCTTCATATTTATCAGTGATACACGGTGATGTTACTACAAAACAAGCATTACCTTCACATCTGGCCATTTTAGACACATAAATGTATATGTATACATTCTATGTATGAGATAAAGCAAAAAAAAACATCTGGTAGATAAAAAAAAAAAAAAAAAAAAAAAAAAAAAAAAAAAAAAAAAAAAAAAAAAAAAAAAAAAAAGACTGGTCCTAGCTGTCAGTGCTGTGAACTATAATGAATATGGTGGATTAAGGTTGTTGGTGGCTCCTCTGAGACTAATGTGGTCTCATTTGACCCCTTTCCCATTGGTACCGGTTGCAGTCTCCGGTCTGATAGCCAGCTTTGCGAAATAGAGCAGCAAAAAGATACATTTTGACTGTCTCTATTTCGCATAGGGGGCCATTTTAGAAAAAAAAATGTATGAATGGGTGAGTGTGCTGACCGGCATACTCGCCCATTCATTTTTGCAGACCCACCGGATGACAGCTACGAAGAGGTGCATTTTAGTATTGGGGGGGTTAGGATAAGGAGCTTAGGAAGGGAGGGTTAGGTTTAGGACCATAGAAGTGGAGGGTTAGGGTCATGTGGTGGTGAGGGGGGTCTTAGGGTTAGGCTATAGAGAAGGCAGTATTAAGGTCTGGCTAGGGAGAAGGAAGGGTTAGGGTAATGAAAGGGGAGGGTTAGGGTTAGAATTAGGGGAAGGGTTGGGGTTAGTTTAGCCACTCACCTTTCAGAGCACCATGTTCAGTGCTCCGGGGATCGATTGCTATGCCTCTTCAAGACATAAGCAATCGATATCCCAGCCAGTTCGAAAATGGCTGGGAGAGAACGGCCCTATTTCAATTGGCTGGGAGAAAACGGCCCTATCGAAATAGGGCCGTTCTCTCCCAGCCATTTTCGAACTGGCTGGGATATCGATCGAATGGGCAGCATGCTGTCTCAGTGATTCTTATGGTCAGGCTGCGGGTGTTAAATCTTAGGGTCAGGCTGCAGTGAAGGGAGTCTTATGATCAGGCTGCGTGGGGGAGGGAGTCGTCTTAGGGTCAAGCTGCAGCAAAGGGCAGTTCTCTCCCAGCCAGTTTGAAACTGGCTGGGATATCGATTGCTTATGCCTCTATGAGGCTTAGCAATCGATCCCTGGAGCATCAAACACAGCGCTCCGATATGCAAGTCTAAAAGCTAACCCACAACCATTTCCCTAATTCTAACCCCTGCAGCCTGACCCTAAACCTCCCTTCTCTCCCTAGCCGGACCATAACCCTCCCTTCTCCTTCTCCCTAGCCTGATCCTACCCCTCCCTACTCTATAGCCTAACCCTAAGACTCCCCTTTCCGCAGCCTAACCCTAACCCTCCCTTCCTAAGAGCCTAACCTTAACACCCCCTAACACTAAAAGTCCCCAGAGAGGTTACTCACCTCTCCGGAGCTGTGAGCAGCGGGTCTGCGGCGAGTGTCAGGTCCTGAGAAAATTAATGGGGTCGTCTGTCAATCGGCACACTCACCCATTCATAAAAAAAAAGTTCTAAAAAGGCTGCCTATTCAAAATAGAGACAACCAAAAAGAACTTTCAACTGTCTCCATTTCTAAAAGCAGCCCATCGGAGCGAGGGCTGCAACCGCCAAAACGTGTTAGGGAACATAGAATGTAGCCCCAATGGAGCGGGGGGCTAACGTGAAATATTCTCCATAAAGTGCTGCGCAAAACTGTTGGCGCTAAATAAATAAGTGATAATAGTAATATGAGGTCAAAGGGGAAGCAAGATGTGCCAAGGTGCTTACAGAGCATCAGAATAGAGCGGCCAGTATTTCAAAAGACGCCCTGTCTGTACTGCGCATACACTCAATCCCATCAACTCTGTTGTGCAGTATATATTACAGTATATCATACATGACTACCCTTTCCCCCGTCTTTGCATATTACATTAATTATTAGCTCTGTTGTAAGTGTTAGGAATGCACCGCAGGCTCTCACAATGCATTTGTCTGCAGGAAACATGTGCTGGGGAACTATCACAGCACTAATAGCAACAACTGTGCATAATACTTTCTTGCCTTATAAATAGGAGTAAAACACTGTGTAATTAACTACTGTACAGAGCATCTGAGACCTTCAACTCCAAAGATCTCCTTTAAACTTCACACTCTCTCCATTATCCGACCTCTCACCATTATCAGTTGAACCATTTCTGGGGTGACGTGGTTACAGGCCGTTCTCAGCACTGATCGGAAGGTACATTGCTCATCTAATGCTGCCAATTTATTTGTAACAGGACAATCATGCACAGTTCAGCCCAAACCACTGACTTCATATGATTTATGCCCTGGGCCAGAATTCAAACAAGAACTCCCAAGATGTCTATGCAATGGGTTTATTAAATACGTAATGGACGGCAGTGGACACTGGTGTCAGCAGTCAATAATAGAGAGTCCATTGTCAGATGGGTAGCTAGGCTCATTATGAGCTGTGTACAGAAAGTAAAATAGTGTATTATATGGATTCATATGAGGTTAAATCCCTTTTAGCTGTCGCTCTGTGGTGTCACCCCCCCAATGCTGGCTGACAGTGAGGTCAGAGGAAGGGCAGGTCGCTTTATGAGACATTTAAAAGGAGAAGTATAGTCACGCTGCACAGTGCATTCCTCCCAACTCTCCCACTTTCAGAGGGACTCTTCCACTTCTGTCTCAGTTGGGAGAGTTTTGTTTCCGATTGGTGCAGAGGTTGGGTGGTTTGTTCATTGAACTGTTTATTACAATGCAGCAGCAGCAGCAGCAATCAGTGGGTTCTGTGAATAGAGGAAAGGGTGCTAAGGGACTGCATAGCATTTAACATATCCAAAGAAGCTGAGGACTGTGATCCATGCTCACCATTTTGCTCTCAAAGGAAGAGAATCAGTGTCTCTCCAGATAACCGTATGCCATAATAACAGATGAAGCATCTGTGTAGCAGGTGAAGCAAGGTTAGCCCCCATCCAAACTTTGAAAAAAGTCCAGCTAGCTCCTTCCTTGACCCTGTACAATATAATAATAGAAGGATTTTAATTAGCGCATTCACCAGTTTGTTTCTGTGCAGAACAAGGCCTTTTCTATGTAGAAAAGCCAGGGACGGAACTACCATTGGTGCAACGGCACCGGGGCCCATAGCCATCATCACCACACCGCTGAAGCTCCCCATCGGGTTACCTGGAACATCATTAGGGCCAAAGCATATTTTTTGCCCCTGAGCCAACAACTCGCTAGTTCCACCTCTGAGAAGAGCTCAACAGTCACCACAAAGCAGCCCCAAGCGTAGGTGCGTTCCAGACGCCTGTTTTGCACATACACCATAGAGGGGCTAGCAATGGGGCAAGCACACCTCACAAAAGTGATATGTCAGCATTTCAGTCACCTAGACTCATCAGTAATCTGCAGCCAGCAATAGTATATCTAGAGAATTAAGATTTATTTTTTTTAAGACTTCTGTATATTTAAGTATTCCAACGCAGAAGTGAAACAAAATTAAATGTGATGATAAAAAAAGAAGAATGAATAATCATTTCTAGTAAAGCATTTGCTACGCTTATTTCAAAGATGTTAATTATTGATCCAAGTTAATGACTTGAAACATGGGAGATGTATGTAGCAGAAATAAACAAAATAAAGCAATGTGCAGTGAGAAAGGTAAAACCAATCGGGGGCGGGATGGGCTGAGCCAAGCAGGACTGGGGGTGGAGCTGGGCTGGACCACTGCCTGATAGAAGCTGTCAGAGGCTGACAGCTTAAAACAGCACTTGGCACTTGCATGTATGAGTGCTATAGTGCTCAACACTCATACATAGAGTGCTGAGTGCTGCTTTAAGCTGTCAGCCTCTGACAGCTTGCTTAAAGTACAGAGGGAGTGACTGCTAAGGGCCCACTTTTCTTCGGACCCCATGGCAGCCACACCCTTTCCATTCCCTATAGTTACACCAGGGTTGCGGACTTTTTAAAGTTTTCCTCCAGGAGATCCCAGAGGGAAGCCATAGAAATATGCAAATAGTGCCATTAAGCCCCACCCCTGTCAATCACTACTGTAATCTCTAGTGTTCCAGGGGGTGGGTGGGGCTTGATGACAATCAAGTCCCCATTATCCCTAGTAACTCTAGGGATTACAACAGACATTGCTAGGGGGTGGGGACTTGCGGGGCATTTGCTGGCTCTCCCAGGATACCGGGAAAGCCGTCCAAACTTTAGGAGTCCGGGAGAGTCGGCAACCCTGAGTTACACCCCTGATAACAATATTTATTGGGCAGTGTCAATATTCTTTTGGAACAGATCACAATATTTTTAAGAAATGAGAACACATTCAGAAAACCACAAACATTATTATACAAGATCTGACAACTAAACGTGGAGTTATTCTCCAGTCTTCCCTTATTATTCTCTTATTAGGGAGCTGTTCTCCCTGGGAAAGGACTGTGCTGTAGTCTGTGTCACAGTCGGTCAGTCACACTGAAGAAGTCGAAAGTGAAGGATGATGAAATGTTTGTTTGGTTTCTAAAAATAAGAGGGATGTTGGTAATGCTAATCTACCTAAATGATGCAGAGGTGACATTCAGAAGCAGCTTTCAGCACTTCTCCCCGTACTCTTAGTCATGAACATGACTCAATAGGAAGTCGGTTTCACATGTCGTGGGCTGCGTTTGGCTCACCGTCTTGCAGAGCTTTGACTATTCTCTGTCCGCTGCATGGTTTATGTAAAGCAGCAGGAGTGGGTTGGTGTTTCTTTAATTGTGCTGCAGTTCATACAACGCGCAGTAAGAAGAAACTTTCCCCAACGACGATCCGCACGTGTCCTAGTTTCAGATAGCCGTCGTCTTGTAGCTAGCTACATCAGTATCTCTGCAGGGGAGCTCTGTGTACGGAATTATAAGCGGTATATAAAAAATAATATACTATATGCTATACACATCAGTCACTGTTCCGTCATCTGGACCTCAGTAACTTTTTGCAAACAGTGCGATAGATTTATAATACGCCTATGACCTGAACAGGTGTATTAAGAGCCGTTAAAGATATATTAGATCTGATATCACAACCAGCTGAAGGTACTGTAACAATATTTATTACAGGTAACCTAATCACACTGATTTACTTCCAATGCAAATACCAAGCAACTAGTGCATCACCACACCAACCCGAAAACTCTGAGATCATACCCTCCAACTGTACTTGTTTAGCAGGTACCATTTTTTTTTATGGTGTACCGGCTAAAAGGGCCTATGTACCGGATTCTGACCCAGCAGTTCCCTTACACTTATACTCACTTTCCAGTCCTCCAGCATCTGATCACTATAGCAGAGCTGCGGGGACAACCTCCTACAGCTAAAGTGCTAAAGTGACAAGACCCTCTCCTGTGAGATCTTAGCTCGTGTGATAAGTAGTAAAATGAGAATTTATACCTCATCATACATGCAAACGAGAGCAGATTAAAGTCACGCCCCTTTATGGGACAAGCCACGTCCCCTTCACAGACACGTCCCCCAACATTTTTTTATGGAAAATAGGTACACCTGGTGGGGGGCATGTGAGATACAGATACAGGTTATCACACCCCTGTCCAAATCTGAGAGGTGGGGTCATCCCCAGGGAATAACCACCTAAATTATCGCTAGGCACCTCCTTATAGTCTGCATGAACCGCGTATAAAAAGTTACTACGCATGCACAGTTTAAACGTACTGTGATAAGGAAGCACATCACATGGAGGAGATGAAGTAAAACTCCTTTATTTCATAGCAGTCAGACAGCATAGCAGGTAACATCAGTGCAGTATGTAAGTGTCCCAGCATAGTTCACAGACTCTTCAAGTGTTCCAGAGGTCCCTATGCTAACCCAACCCCCGGCCTATCACTTATGCAGCTATTCCACCATCAAGAGGCCTGACCCTCTGTCTTTAAAAACCACTTATAGGAGCAGAGTCCAGGTGCTGTTGATTAGCCCAAGCCTGACCACACCAGTCTCTCTGCTGCAGCTCTAAAACGTGGTCAGGATTCTCCACGTTACTCCCATGTGGAGATATGCTGTCTCTGTTACAATATATATATATACACTCTGAGCTCTTCATATAACAAATATAACAACTTTATCCTGTTTTATATATTCCTACAGATACAGCATAAGGGGAGAGGGGTTGTCCATAATACTTGATAAAGCGATGGCCACTTGCAGATTTGAAGAAACCTCTCTATAAATGCAGCATTTAGCACAGTTATGTCTGGAAGCTGTGTGGGCTCTGGAGTTCTGCCAAGTTTAAAGCTTTGTGGACTGTGAATCTGAATAAAGTTGTGTTTCTTTAATTCGTTTATTACAACCAATGACAGCTACGTGTTTCCTGCTCAGGGCCAGCACACATGCACCTTTGTCCTCAGTGTGTGTGCTGTCACAAGAGCTGGTAAGTTGTTGTTTCAGTGCAGGTTTGTGTGTAAATGACATAAGCATTGGAGAAAATGCTGTTAGTGCTTCAGCTGCAAAACAGTCCACAGGCCCTGTACTACAAACAGATGGTTCTCACAATGTATACTTACATGTCTATAAATAACAACATATGCACATATGTCTATAACTATATTAGAGTGCACTTTTACAAATGTTTCTTTAATGATTAGCTGGATTAATGCCTGATATTTACTAGTTATATTACCCTCTGATCCTAGAAAGCAAGAGAAGGATGTTGAGCATGGCTGTAACAGTATCTATAGATGTCTGCGAGCTACAATGGGGGCTGTGAGCTAAAGGCCATGGTTTAATACTAACTACAGCAGGCTTAGCACGCCCTCCCTCCTGTACTATCTGCATTCCTCCCCCTCACACTTGGCACACAAGCTGTCCGCATTCACACTACAAACCATTTTACAATAGGAAAGCACAGTGTTGCAAGCAAGTAGGTAAGCGTGGGCATGTAGTACCCTAATAATGCCCTGTAGCTGGTGCTTACACAAATGTATGTGTTTTAGCGAATTTGTAGCAACATGTCATATTGTAAATCAGATTTATTAATTCATGACATCCTCCCTCATAATGCACATATGCAGAATGAAAAATACAAAAAAAAGACTACCCCATCAGGTGCATGTTTGGGCCTCACAGCTGAGTATCAGGAGGGAGGAGCAGTGGCAGCCTCAGCACAGCAGAAGAAAGAAGTGAAGCCCTCACTGGGAAGTTAAGTAGTTTGCAAGGACATCATTTGGCAGTGTTGCTGACTCTCTGAAATATCTGGGAGACTCCTGAACTTCGGACTGTTCTCCTGGTATCTCCCGGCAAATCTCCTGCAGTGGCTTTGAGGCCGTGTTATCATGCAAATAGTGGCCTAAAGTCCAACCCCTCTGCCAAAAAAACACTACCATTTCAAGTGTTACCAGGGGCAGGGCGGGACTTCATGACGCAATTTGAACATGAAAAGTCGGCAACCCTGCTATATGGAGGACTGGCTGGCACTTAAAATAGGGCCACAACCGTAAGGCGAATTATAAATGTTGGGGAGATTCATCTGTAGCTTGGAAAAAAAAATCATCTTGCCAAATATAAGTAACTCTGCAAAGGGATTAGTACCTATTTTCAGACCCATTC
The DNA here is from genome assembly GCA_011038615.1 of Limnodynastes dumerilii. Taxonomy (NCBI): domain Eukaryota; kingdom Metazoa; phylum Chordata; class Amphibia; order Anura; family Limnodynastidae; genus Limnodynastes; species Limnodynastes dumerilii. The sequence goes on along the minus strand of WWET01000098.1, from coordinate 289,273 downwards.
TCTATATGTTAGTGAGAAATTACAGTCCAATTGTACAGTATGTTTAATATTAATTACAGTAACTGGACCTGAATTTGTAGGTAAACCACAATTCTAATGTGCCTTTTACTATTACAATGGGCCAGTTCCAGACCTAAGTGGCTGTTACGTTAGAACGCGTATTTTCCATGCGCTCCCCTCGCTTGTACGTACTTTTGTCGTTTTACGATTCCCAAACCCTACCTTAACTTTTCAAAGCATAAGAACTGACGATTTAAATGCCTTCCTCCGCCTACAAAGCGTAACTATGGGTGCCGTATGGATGCCCCGCCCCTTTGTTCATAGTTACGCTGATGGTAATTACGTTCAGAGTTACGTGTACACAGTACAGTAAATACAGTAAATACAAATCGTCGATTTTACGTCAGCGGCTAGCGTACTTAGGTCTGGATCTACCCCAATATGAGTAAGCTTTCCCTTTATTTCATTAATAGAAAACATGCAGTTTTGCATGTTGTCCATCAACTTATATTTATTATGTATTTATTAACAGGTTTTGATATAGCACCATCATATTACATAGCACTAACCATTTTAAACAATCATTCACATCTGTTTCTGCTTCACTGGAGCTTACAGTCCCCACACACACACACACACATACAGAATCAGACTAGGATTAACTTTTGATCAGCAGCAATTTAACCTACATATGTTTTTTGGAGTGTGGGAGGAAACTGGGGCATGGATTCAAGGCATCCTGACAATCCTGACAGCACTGCAGAAGGTGTCTGGGAACAGGTAAGATCTTTTACAAAATGCCTGAGAAGGGCAGATGAACTGCAATACTGAGGCTGGGCACAAATGGAGGCTGAAAAAAGTAGCTGCACAAATGGTGGCTGGGCACATAAGGGGCACAAATGGTGCCTGGACACACAAGATGCACAATTGGAAGCTGGACACAGAAGGTGCCCAAATGGTGGCTGGACACAGAAGGTGCACAAATGGTGGCTGGACACATAAGGAGAACAAATGGTGGCTGGATATGTATAAGGTTCACAAATGGAGGCTGGATACACAGAAGAGGCAGAATTGGAGTTTGACACACACATAAAGGAGGTAGAAGAGGATGGCTGGGAACATACTAGGGGATGAAAGATGGCACTGACCCCCCCCCCTATCAAAATCNTGATAAATCTTTTTTTTTTTTTTTTTAAAGCACTCAGGTCAATTATAGTGGGTTAAAAAAAAGTGTTAAAACCCACTCATACATAGCATAGAATGTGTAATATACACTAATAAGCACCTTGGTGTGTTCTAGACCTGTGTTTAGGTTTACTGCTGCTAAGGATTCTGGGAGAAGGCAATTTTAAATATGGATACTTTCATTCGTTTAGCTGTAATTATTTCACTTCAATGGGAGAAAAAGTGTTTATAATGGAGTTATTGTTATATATCTGTTAGGTTAATATAAAATATTCTCATACTTGTCTAAAGCCTGTCATAAAGACGGGGAAAAATATTTCCCATTCATTCCTCTCCAGCATCCCCCATCATATGTCTTCAGTTTCCCAGTATTCCCTATTCATGTCATTCCAGCTTACAGTATTCACCATCATGTCTCTCCAGTTCCCAGTATTCCCCTTCACGTTTCCAAAATTCCCATCATGTGTTTGCAGCCCCAAATATCCCCCCAGGAACACATGTACCATGCTGCCAGTAGGGCAGGAGGGCAATATGGTTAATAAGGGGGAGGAGAGCACGATGATGGTTGGGGGTAGAAAGGTGAAAGAGGGTTGAGCACATTAGCAGCCCTGACTGGCCAGCGAGTCAGTGCGTTCCCTCCTGGGCTTCAGCTCTATTAGGGAGTACAGGGGACGGAGTGGGTACAGTGGAGGGAGGGGGCAGTGGGGCATCTGGGCAGCCGCTATTCTACTCCCAGTCCCATGCACATTGTGTATAACAGTAAGGAGAGAATGGATTTTATTTAGATTGATAAAGGTTTCAAAACTCAGTGGGCCCGATTCAGACTTAAGAAGGTGCTTAAAATAAGAGAGGAAAGCTACTCCTGGGCTAAACCATGTTAATTGCAGGGGAGTCATATTTCATCTGTTGCAATCAGTATAACAGTTGAGAGGTGATGTTTCCTATCCCAAGTCTATATAACAGTGTGATAGTAAAACTGGTCAGTATCTGTGTGCAGTAAATAAGCAATTCAAAGATACATCCCTGCAATTTACTTGACTCCCCCTGAAATCAACATGGTTTAGCCCAGGAGTGACTTTCCTCTCTTATTTTAAGCACCTTCTTAAGTCTGAATCAGGCCCAGTGTTAACAATATAAGCACAAATTCCCTTTTCTAATTAGCATTCTGGAAAATGGTTATTACATTTATTAAGAACAAAATGGGAAAAGTCTTGTACAGATGACAGACCTGAAACCTTTAGCACCAAAAAATGTATTTAACTTTCTCTCCCCAAACGTCCGGAGAACCAGTTTTTCTTTTAGACAATCTAAATGCTCACTCATCAAACTATGTAGACTCCGGAGTCCTGCCAAATGTCATTCAGCCACCACACACAGATTCCAAGTCTATACAGCACCGCATGAAGACGCGAGTAAATGATAAACTTTCATAGCAACTAGCAAAAAATCATTTCCAGTAAATCACTTGAGAGGAAAAATTGCATTTATATATAAAGAGCTTTGCACATTTTACTTTATTGGAAACACGGGCAACAGACTACACAAATGAGAGCTTTTGATCAATTTGTGCATTAAAACAAATTTAAACTTTTTTTTTTTTTATCAATTTTGTTGCTGTCAAATAAATGGTTTGGCTTTATTGTACTTTAAGTTATTGGTTTTTTTTTGCTCTCTTACTTTAACTCTTTCAAGCATATTTTTATTTTATTTTTTTATTTTTAACAATGTGGGTTCAGGAGCCTAAAGTTGGGCACACACTGAGGTTTTTAAGCAGATAATCTTTCCAATCACACAATTAAAGACCATTTCACCAGATATCTTACCAGTGTGTACAGGCAAATAGTCGCTCTAGTTAGTGGACATGACCCAATTTTAAAACGCTAAATAAATGCACCAGAAATGCTTTGGTACGATGATTTGATCTTTTAGTATGTTTGATTTAAATCGGGCGCTAGCGCTCAATAATTTAAGGGAGCCACTCAGCTTACTGAATGGCTCCCTATTCTTTAAGTGCCTCCCTGTTTTGCTAGAATTATCGGTCCCAGCAGGAGAGGTGTATGGTGCCGCTATCAGGACATTTCGCTGGCGGAAAATCATCCTGTTTATCGGGACACCACCTGCTGGGACCGATAACCGATCCAGTGTATGGCCAGCTTTAGAGAGGAGAACAAAATTTGATATTGGGCCAATCACCAAAGGTTCAGATTCGAGCTGTTAACGTTTATAATGTAGTAGGTGACACTTGTGTCTAAGGGTTCTATTTATTTATTTATTTATAGATCCCAGTAACCTGAAGCTACATGGGGGATCCAGCAATGTAGCTTAGCAATTTATTAACACTTGCCTGTCCAGTGACGCATGATGGGTTTTCCCTCAAAATTGCAGCCCTTCTCACACAGCAATGACTGTACCTGGAGTTTTCCTCTGTTTTACAGCCATTACCAAGGGAAAATACCGCAGGTGACTGGCAATTATAGGTACATGTATATGGTTTCTACGGAGGTCACAAATTCTCAGTCTGTGCCTGGCCTGATGGTCAATGCAAGGTGCACTGGATCACCAGACTGGGCTCTGGATTTTGTGTTGGGTTTCTTGTTGCTATACTGATCATTATATAAGGTGCTGGTTAGGACATCATTTGGGTGCAGCATGTGAAAGCTCCCAGACATTCAACAGCAGCAGGTAAGTTAACCCTGCCCTAACTCTAGCCTTCCCCTTTCTAGCAGCCTTACCTTAACCCTCCCTGTCACAAAGCCTAATCCTAAACTTCCCTTATCTAACAGCCTAAGCTTAACCCTTATAGCCCTGCACCCTAACCTTCCCCTTTCTAGCAGCCTTACCTTAACCCTCCCTGCCACACAGCCTAACCCTAAACTTCTCTTATCTAACAGCCTAACCTTAACCCTCCCAGCCCTGCACCCTAACCTTCCCCTTCTAGCAGCCTGACCTTAAACCTCCCTGTCTAATAGTCTAATCCTAAATTCCTCTTCTAGAAGTCTAAATGTAGTTGTAAATCAGCGCTAAGCAGCAACTGCATTCTATATTCAACATAGTGTTATGCACCTCTACTCAACAAGCAAGGCTTAACAATGTATATGGGTCAGATTGTATTTTAAGACCACATGCGTCACTCTTTCTGGAACAACACAACAAGGTATATCATACAGGACGTCACTATGAAAAACCAGGATTGTTGGTGGTAAAGAATTTTTTTTAGATAGACACACAGACAGACATATTTGAATCCCTTCTTTATACTATAGCTGGATCATTGATCAAACAACCTAAGCTACAGTATAGAGCTCAATAGTCATGGAGGTGCCCCAATTACCCTAATAGATTTTAGGGAATTTTTTTTTACGCACGTTAGGTAACTATCATCCAAAGCCCCACAAGGTCTCACTCCACCTGTCAAATGCTTTCAATACGTAGATTTGGCTAACTCAAATCCGAGACCCCTTATTATTTGTTACACAAGGGGGGGGGAGGAGAAGTGTTTTCAAAACACTAAACATGTTGATCCAAGAAGAAAACAGCAGGCAGTCATTTAAACTCCCATCCATACAATGGCAATTAGATTAATTCCCTTGATCATTCAGCTTAATTATGCAATTCACTAATTATAGCTACTATACTATTTCTTGCAAGATCGGCATCCAACTGACTTAAATTTACCTTCACCAGCTCCCTTGGTAGGAAACTCCGTATCTTGACTCCCTTCTAAGCTGATGATGAAATAGTGATGCATTTTATCTAATGGTCTTATTGTAATATTGTTGTTTAATTAGGCCCCATCACTATGTATGAAATACAGAGGGGAAGCGGAGACTAATTTGTTTCCACACACCAAAATGAGTTGCTTGATAGAAAATCAGCAAAAAAATTAAATATATGAAAAAATCACCATATTCCATAAATCGCACATTCTTACATTTCAATAACTTTGTTTTTGACCCTGTAAAACTATGAAAATAAAAAGACAAACCTCTAGGATGTGTATATTAAATAATTTCTTTCAGAGTCAGTCAGTACCTGCTTACAGGAGGAAAAAAAAGCACTTTTATTCCATTTTTATTATTATTTTTACGACAAAGTAGCTGTAAAGACTCGGGCTTGCTGTAAACCACTCCGTTAAGTTTAATATGAATTCTGCCCACTTGCTTTATCTGCCAATTTGTTGTAGAAATATTTCATTAGGAATCTGCACTCTATAGAGACTGGAGAAAAAAAGCCTTGCAGATAAGACTGGATATTGCATTATAGTTGATGACTTTATCCTTGAAAACTCTATTTCAACACAAGATACATCCCTTCAGATTTTAAGTCCCCCAGAAATGTAACTATTAACAGTCTTGATAAGTGTACTTGCAAGGCGTTGGATTTGATCTGTTTGGTGTAAGAAATTTTGTCGTAAACCAGTCAGGATGACTACAATAAAGAAATCAAATAACTATTGTATATTTTGTCTCTCCCCAGATGTTCACAATATATTTGCCATTCTATGCAGTCAGAAATATTGAGTTACAGATGATACCTTTGCTGACATTATTAACTTAAAAGAGAGCTCTACAATTTAAGCAAGAAATAGGGAAAGTAAAAGTCTTGCTTTTTAGTTTTCCATTGATTAAATACAATACAGAATATAAAGTATAAAACGGAATACATTCAGGACAGAGTTTTGCTATAAAATTGAGAGATTTATGCAACCGTCAAACAGTATTCTGGAACACGGAATCTCGGAATGGACGCCAATTGTGATTAGACAACGCCTATTTTTGGTACTGGGGGTGCATGCGCAGATGCCGCAGTACCAGAACACACCAGAATGGAATGCTGGGCCCAGATCGGTCCTGGTATGTCTGTAGAGCAGGAAACTGAACCACTTCTGCTCGCTCGATTGGCTGGTGGAAGCGATGGTAACTGTACAGCAAGCGCTGGCTTCAGTCCTTATGTACAATTCACATGGGGGACGGTGCAGGAATATTAGGTTAGCGTCCTGGTAGCCAAAGTACCGTACAAGGGGGGGCGGGGATCCGACATCGGAGATCCGATAGCAGTGGTAGCACATGGAAATAGGCGCACTTGGCAGGACTGTATGGCAGAGAACATAAAGTTTGCTGATCTTTAAGACTAAGCTGAGAAAGAGAAAACATGATGAATTTAGACACAGACGCTTCTTAGATAAAGACTTCTTAGGTGTGGATCCTTCGTAAAGGACCTACTACACATGCTTAGTAGGTCCTTTATGCAATCTATGTACCAGTTAGTATTTTAAGTAGAAAGAGGCAGCATAATGGCTCCTCGGGGGGTGTGCCTTGGTAGAAGTGGGAGAGGGGAGAGATTTAGATTAGGCGGGGAAGAGGCGGGGAGAGGCAACGTCCGTGCGGACATTTCACAGAGTGTAAGTGCCATAAAGTACCTAAAAAGGGGGGCGGGATAGGGGCAGGATGGGTGAGTGACTCTCCCGGATCCGTGAATACGGTCCCTAGAGCTGGATCCAGACCTCGCTGCTGCTGCGTAAAATGGGGAAGGTGCAGAAAAATGAATAGTATGTAAAGTCTTACTATACAACTAACAGACCTTAAACCCTCCCATGAGGAGTACCTGCAGTATGTATCCCACCTAGTCGCCTGAACACTTCTATTATCAGTTTTGCTCTATGCTGTGCATAAGTTTGCGAAACCCTGTTAATCAGACACCCCATACTTTGGAGAGGCAGGGAAGAGATCCATGCTGGCCTGTGGGACCCTTCCCTGCTCTAAACCCCAAATAAGCATAAAGGAACATGTACCATTGAAAAACATGTCTCCCCCGACACATGGAGTTACAGATACAGTGAAAGAATATATAGCATTATAGGCCTTCGTTGTCTCTTGTTACAGAGATAAAACCCTACAATCCCCAGTCTACAACGCACATCAATTCAGGAAGAAAGAAAGACAACGCTCTCGGTATTAAAGAGCTGCCTACTGATGTTCCCGAGATACAGATCACACAAAAAGAAAAAGAGGGGAAAAATTAGGAATTTTACAACGTGCTGCTTGAAGTCAGTTGCAGGATCCAGGCTGAAGAGCAGTAATGAAACATTCATAATCTTTCAGTGCATGCTTCAGCGACTCCTCTGATGGCTTATTATACCGAGAGGGCGCATTCAAGGTCAAAGATGCTTTGGTGTTAGTGGGAATTGTGGCGCTTATGTAAGACAAGTTTTCAGGGCTGTACCATGGATCCCAGAGCAGAGGTCAAGCAGATACTTATTATCCCAGGTAGCGTCTCTATTATTCATCACTGAGGTGTGCAGCATTGTGTGTCGTACATACAGTAACATAGAGAAGAATATAGATGTGTGAAATTTACTGACATAGACTTAGACATCAGCTACGATCACTTTAAACACAGAGCTCGGAATGCAAATATATACATTTCATACCACATATTTTTGTCTTTTAACCATGTCATTACTCTTTATGACTTAGGACTGGATTAAGACTTATGCTTGAAGCTACAGTACCGGATCCCCGTTGTATCCAGCCTGCTTTGTAAATAAGGGTATACTGACCCCTACCCTAGTATAGGACGGGTCACACCTCTACTGTACAATTACCACCATTACTCCTCTCTCACTAGCACTTGCACCCACCTGGTCATCATAAATACAGTAGGAAGGAGGTCTGAATACAGGTCCATACTGAAATCATGGCATGTGAGGAGTCTCCATATGAGGGCTTTTCCCATCCAGGGTTCAGAAAACACCCCCCTTTTCCAAACTCTGCGCCCACCCCATAGTCTGAAATGCTCGGCAATGAGAAAATGATTATTGGGAACGAGTATCTATTTTGACACGTTCCCATTAGCAAAGCTACAGTGGACATACTGTGATGGTCTCAGATTAGGGTTAGGACTCAGCAGGGCCAGATTAATAATGAGGCTAATGGGACTACAGGCCCAGGCCTCCATCTGAAAATAGGCCCCCCCCACAAACTGCAGACCTCTGCTGCAGTGCATAAGGATGAATGTCAGGGACTGACATGCCTATATAGTGTGGCCCCTTAATCATTTTTAGCCCCAGGGCCGGATTTAGGGCCATATGGGCCTGGGGCTAAAAATTATCATCAGGCTGACATTAGGGTTTAAGACGAGAGGATTAGGGTTATGGTTTAAGAAGGGAGGGTTGGTATTGGGCTGTGGGACAATGAGGGTTAGAGTTGAAGAAGTGAAAGGTTAAGGTTAGGGCTGAAGAAGTGGAAGAGGCAAAGAGGCATGAAGGTCCAGAACATGTATTTGAAGCTTCTATCTTAAAGTTTTCAGATTTTTCATCTCAGAAAAATGATTTTCTGGCAACCCCAGATTCTGGACATAATGGAGCGTATTCAATTAAGACCGCAAGGGGACATGCACAAATCTCTTGTGTAAGTCCCCCTTGCTTGTAACATCGGAGCATGTGCATGCCAGATGTTACGCAGGGGATGAGGACATAACTCTGTTCCACCCTCATGGAATACCGGAGGCAGGGTTTGCCATGCTAATATGGAATTCTTAATATCCACAGAGATCTACCATCGTACAGAGGCAGATCCATGCAGTAAAGATAAGGTGGGGGGTATGGACTCGTCCCCCTGCACGTTAGACCCCTGCATGTACAGAAAACATGAATACGGTCCAATATCGGTAAAGGCATTTCTGGTGAATTATACGTTTTGCCGTCATTAGCATCTCAATCTAAAAAACAATGGACTGTATTCACACTTAAGTGTGGAATAAGTAGGCACGGATTCGCAAAAATACGCACGTAAGTGATAAGGCAACTCTCATGACACTCCCCTTGTACTCATGGACATTAGAAGACTTCCGCCACCACAGGGCAACCTTAACTCTCTGTGCGTATGCTTAGGTACGTGCGTACATTCTTAACCACACCCCTAATAGGAAATTTAAATGCCCCCCGCCCACTTTCACGTAACTTCCTACTTACATAGTAAGTGCCACGCCCCTCTGTACGTAACTCACTAAGCACGGATTTGAAGTCCGTGCCTAATGGATTTCCGTGCCAAAATCCTACATGACTTGGGTAAAAAAGTTACTATGCATGAACAGTTTAACCGATCCTAAATACCGGTATACACACTGAAAAAGCTGCACTTTCTTAAGTGTGAATATGTCCAATAATACTTTTTTTTTTTTAAACTGAACCCTGATCATAATCCAAATACATTTTCTTTTACCACCAGATCATTAAATCCTTTTCAAAATCTTTCCAAAGGGCACTTTATCTGTGGCACAAATTCCCAGCATGCCATGTGACAGCAAAGATTAAAGAGCTTTGCTGGGAGTTCCAAAGCCCCTCTTCTCATTGGGTCATATGCCTTTGGTTGGAGCTGTAATGTAAATTGCTGCATTAATTGTATTAAAAACATAGTTTCGACTGAAGCTTATTCTTTGCTATTGATATTAGTTATTTTCTTATTTATTTTCCTGACAATCACTATCTCTCACATTCCTGAATGAGCAACAGTCATATAACTGTCTTCCCTGCTTATGGGTTAAATGTTGTTTGCCAACATGAGGCATCTGGAATCTTAAACTTATCTGCAAAAGAAAATCTAGTCCAAATCTTCCCCAACACCTCCACACAACGGTTTTATCTTTGATTAGACAAGCGGTAATATAGCTGCAATTGGTAAATGCAACTGAATTTGTGTTCTGCTTTAGGCGTAATGCAAACTATGTAAATAGGACTTTGATAAATAGTTTCATTTTGCATCTCATCAAAAAAACCTGGCTGTTCATTTATAATAGGAGAACACAGATAGAATAATACCTTCCCTATCATCAAACAGGCCTGAAACAAGTCACTAATAAAAACATACACTGGAGGTCATGACTGTACACAGATCGTTTGGTTATTCTTCTTTGCTGTATTTTCTTGTTTATTAAAGTCACAAATATTTGTAGTTTTCATCACATGGACCTTTATAACTGTATCTATGTTTAATTAATTGTATTTAACTCGGGCACTTCTTACTCCTACTCCCACTCTTTTTGCTATTAAAAATATTATCTTAAAATTCTATACTGCTGTATAATAACATATTTGATAAATATATAAGTTCTAAATGCTATATTATATATATTTGTTTTTATTTGTAACAAATGTATATTTCTCTCCCCTGACGGCAGAACAGAGATTGTACTGAGAAATGTTAATTAAACTTTATTTGTAAGACTAAATGAGAAAATATTTGAGGGTGATGTGTTGGGAAGGAAAATGATTTCATTTAGCTGTAGTCTGGATTAAATCGCATTTATGGCCATTTATTAAAAAAAAAACCTGGGAAGTCTGGAATTTTACAATAGTAACTTGTAAATAAAACTGAAAACATGGAGATCATTACATACAAATATGTCACTAATTGCTAGAAAAAGAAATGGGATATTTTCTGCACTCAACAAACACTACAGGACTTCTCCCAAGCTGTGCTTATTCTCAGGAATTACTTTTCTCAACCAATAGGACTAGCTACTACTCTGCTCCTTTGCCTTCTCTTTAGACAAGTTTCCAAAATCCCTCATAGATAGATAGATGATAGATATATTCCTCATAAATATATATAAATATAGTCTTTAAGACCACATTACGCAATCTACGTAGCGAAATGCTACATAAATAGCGTACAATAATTATTACGCATGCCCAGTAACTTGAATCGATTAGTTACGGATGGACGGGCACAGAAAACGGAGGTCTGAATACGGGCCAATATTGATTGCTGAGATTACAACTACAAGGTGCACCAAAGTTCTAAGGGCTCCTATTTTTTCCTAAAAAGTGCATACACCGGAAAGCGGAAACCACCGTCCCTCCTCAACGCAGTCCCCCTCTAACCGCACGTTTTTCACAATGTCTACGCCACAACTGCATGGCCGCAGTGAGCGCTTTGTTGGGGGTATGTTGCACAATTTTCGGCCTTCTTCAAACTTTCGCATCACTGAATGTACATTTTTCAAGTCCATGACGCCTTCTCCGCATGTGTCACTGGATGTTGATGGGCGTTTACCCCACACACATGAAAAAACCCGGTGATAACACGCTGGAATATAAATGTCACCATTTCTAAAACGGTCTCAACGGCAGGTGGAGCCACGTGCATTCTATCAACAGGATGGTGCCAACATCTGTCTCTCACACCCGTAAAGAATGTCTTTAGCAACTTTTAAAACTTACCCCGAGTTCTACTTATCCTGCTCCTGTTCTCAAGGAAATAAAAATAGGAGAACTTAGAACGTGGATGCACCTCGCACATGCTGTGCCACGGGTTACCGCTGCCTGTGCTGTTGTACTCTAGGCCCTGATTCACATCTAAGAAGCTCCGGCTTCTTAGGTGCGTAATTTTGCAAATATAACTACTGCACATGCGCAGTAGTACATTTACGCAATCTATGTACCAGTTAGGTATGTGAATTGCCTCTGTGCGGTCTTTAAAGACCGCATGGAGTAGTTTAGGAAGAAGGAGGCGTGCTAATGGCGCCTCAGGGAGCGTTTAGGTAGAAGTGGGAGGGGGGAGGGATTTAGATTAGCCGGGGAGGGCGGAGGGGGAGGCAGGTAGAGCCATTCTCCGTGCGTAGTTTCTTTCTTAAGGAAACACGGTAAAATACAGTAAGGTATAAGGTATGTACGGTAATCTTAAGTGCCATAAGGTACTTAAAAAGGGGGGTTTAGAGGCTGCATGAGTGAGTTCGGTGTGATTCCGTCTGCACCTAACTCACTCTTAAGTGTGAACACGGTCCATATTCTTTAAAAACACAAGAAAAAGTTAACTTTCAAACTGAACTTAAACCTAAATAAATGACTGGAGAAAAAAAAACAGAACGATGGCTCCAATTAATTCGCAAAATAAAACTTCCGTAAGTTCCAGCTGTTGGTAGAGTTTGCGCATATGTGGCACTGACACTAATTTCGTTATTTGTAGGCTCCGATTCCTCCTTTACAGACTTGTACCAACAGAACTTTACCATAATCCAGTCACGGTTTTTTTTCTCAGTCATGTCTTTTTTATTTCCTTTTTTTTCCGCCACAAATGAAACATTTCCTTCTCTCGTTTTATTAAGCTTTCTCTAGCTTTCTAACGCCATCTCTTCAAAGAACGGAAAAAAAGAAAAAAAGAAAGAGAAAAGCTGATTTATTTTGAAGTTAAACGTTGGCATCTGCTGTTATTCAATAGCAGGACCTGGCGTACGATACGTCGCCGTGCTTTCAGCCTTGCCACCAGCGTGCTGCAAATGAAGACAAGCTGTTGTCAAATGAGAAATGCAAAACAGTCAATCTGTTTGTCTGTTTAATGTAACTGGGACCATAAGCTGGGAGAAACGGGGCCATTCTGCACTGTCAGATGGGAGAGAGTCTTCTACACACGAAAGCCTAATGACCCGTTTTACTTCGGCGCTGTGGATTTCCTTCTAATAGTATTTTCCATATGCATTTCAACATGCTTTTATCAGCAACTGCAAATGGTCCGATTTTCTTCCCAACACAGCCGTGTAATCTGGGAGGTTTTTTTATTTTATTATTCCCCCCCCCCCCATCCCCTTTTTGGCACCAGGATGGAATGCTGATGTTCAAGGAGTCTTGGAGCTGTGGAACATATTGCCCCGGCATCTGAGTCTCATCTCCTCTCACACCTGTCATTGTTCTCCATGAAAGGATGGGAGGGGGGAATCCAGTCATTAAACATGATAGATATGTTTTTAATAAGAGAGTGTTGTGCCTCACCAGGCAGATAAATAGCTGGTCTTAAGATATCTTCAGAGCTTGGGATACAGATCTAGAATGCAGCGAGAGTTGCCTTGTTCTTCAGGAAGGGATGCATCAGGAAAAGGGTTTTGGTTTATCTAAATGATCTAAGGTGTCTGGATGGGGGACACTGTATGACCCCCTCACCTTGCTCAAACCACCATGATCTGAATAAGGACGGCAGACGATTAGCGCATGCCGCCTTTCAGAAGACCATAGGTAAGACCGTTTGTTTATTAGAATAGGATTTTGTCTTTTTGCTTCTGCAATATATTATAAAAATATGTTATCAATCCATGAACCGGATCCAGACTTACGAAAAACTGCGTCTTCTGTTCGCTAGGATTGTTCTTGCTAAAGAACATGTGCGAGCAATGTATTCCCAGGATGGATCAAAATTCTGTCATGGGATTGTTTCTGATGACTGGGTAGGAAGCAGAAGTGATTTCACTAATGCCTCTTTCGCACCCAAATCCCAGGTCTCCCCCAGGATTATAAACACAGCTCATAGCGGTGTTGCAGCTGTTTAAATTGCAGCTAAACCCCAGGAAAATCCCGAGTTGTGGCCTTTCACACTGGACCCGTGTCTGCAGCACAGGCTAGGCCATCCATGGAATAACCCTGGTATCGTCCAGGGTCGCGGACCCGGGGCAACAGACCCAGGTTAACACATTCACTTCATAGCTCGTAGTGAAAGGTGTATTAGTTTGACAACAGAGCAGTACAAGTAGTAGTAGATAGTGTCAACGGGTTGTATCTCAGTCTCACCAAGGGGAGTGGCCTCTTCTTGAACGCTCTGAAGGCTGGATCCAGCATCAGAACTCTGAATTCAGTCCTATGTTAGCAAAGTTACACATCAGGGTTGCTGACTTTTCATAGCTTCCCGGGATATCCCGGAGGGAAGCCATAGATGCCTGCAGGGGACGGGGCTTAATGACATACTATGCATAAATTACATCATTAACCCCCGTCATTTACCACCTGTTACCGCCTTTTGGGTTTACACTTGATGGGGGCAGGGCAATTTACGTCATCAAGTCCCTCTCTGCCCCTAGTAACACTAGGATACTAGTGCTGGGCAGGGGGGCAGGACTTAAGGCCGTGGTTTTATGAAACCATGGGCCTCAAGCCCTCTGTGGGAGATCTGCCGCCTCTCCCGATATACCGGGAGAACTGCCCGAATTTCAGGAGTCTGCCGGATATTTCGGGAGAGTCGGCAACCCTACAATACAACAACCACATGGAACTGAATCAAGTAAAGACTATAGTCATCTGTGTCACATGGAGGAGTGAGGCAATCAGTGCGTCTTCATCCATTATCACAAGATAATGTGTTATAAAAGTAACAGGGGCGGACAGTGACAGATTGGGCTCAGAAAGCAAGGAGACAGGGCCCAAGTCTGGATGGGCTGGACTAAGACTAGTCAGGCAGGACTGGGAGTGGAGCTGAGTGGGACTGGGACTGGATCGCTGCCTGACAGAAGCTGTGAGAGGTTGACCGCTAAAAACAGCGCTTAGCGCTCCATGTAGGAGTGCTGAGCGCCGTTTATAAACGCAGCAACTGTGGGCAATGTATTTATAAACACTCAGCCCTCACACATGGAGAGCCGAGTGCTCTTTTAAGCTGTCAGCCTCTGACAGCTTGCTAACAGTACAGGGGGAGGGGCAACCACAGGCTGAGGGGGCAGAAGGTGTCTGTTACAGGCCCTTTAGCAGCCGCACCCCTTGCACCCCCAGTAGTTACACACAATTATGTAGGAAATAAAAGGCAATTATTTAATAAACACCACC
>WWET01000098.1:261788-274449 GCA_011038615.1 Limnodynastes dumerilii | reverse complement strand
ATCTGAAATTCACTACACAGAGTTTTAGATTTTCATATCTCCCAACACATAGGGAGAGGCGCAGCTGTGAAAAGGGGGCAAACTAAAGTTGTCGCCACGCCCAGGGGCTTGTCTAGCACTCTATGCTAGGTAGCCAATGAACCCTTTCCCACCTGCTAAAATTACTAAGTGCACTTGTGACAGGTGCAAGCAACATCTGCTCGTTGTTTCCTTCAATAGAGAGCAGCAACGAACAAACGTAAATCTCCCGGCCTCTCCCATAATCAAGGCGAAGACCTGAGCTAGGGTACCCTTGAAATATGGCAAATCCCATTAAGTCCTCTATTCACTACTTTATTCTATTCTACACAGAGATTGGATGTGGCCTGGACCTGTGCTAGGTCTCCAGGGCCCCTAAGTGAAGTTCAACCTGTCTTCCCCCCCAATCAATGAAACACACAAGCTGTAAAAATATAATTACACACACACACACACAAATACAGTCTTTCAGAACGCTTTTACGCAATCTATGTAAGAAAAAGATACGTAGATTACATTAAAAAATTACTACGCATGCGCAGTAGTAAAAATCGCTAAACACCGGACGTATATGTTATACGTCTGGTACTCTGAATACGGGCCCAGGTATTAATAGCAAAATGTTCTCTTCCTGACACAGGGAAGAGAACGGGGATGGGCTGCGCTGGCATGCAGGGATGGCCTCATGCAAGGGGAAGGTTAGGGTTAGGTTGGGGGACACAGAAGGTTAGGGTAAAACTGCTGAACATGGAGGGTTAAGGTTAGGCTGTGAGACAGGGAGGTCAAAGGTTAAGGTTAGGCTGCAGGACATGGAGGCAGTAGCGTAACTAGTATGGGTTTTGTAGGGCATGTTCCCTAGGAGCCGATGACTTTGGAGGCGCCATCAGTGCCATCAGGTCGCATACCTGACATGGAGGGGTTAAGGTAAGAGTTAGGCTGCAGGACATGGAGGATTAAGGTTGGGGTTAGAGTTAGGCTGCAGTACATGGAGGGTTAAGGTTGGGGTTAGAGTTAGGCTGCAGGACATGGAGGACCATATTCACAGTTCAGAATGATTTAGGTGGTTCCGGATCCGCACCTAACTCACCCGGCTGTTGTGATTAACCCCTTGTTTCTCAGATAAGTCATGAAAGCCTCAGGTGAGGTCAGGGTCTTGAAAGCTGCATATGCCTGAATCACGGATGGAAACTACTTGGACTGGCCCAGTGTGTGTGATGATAATAACTTACATTCTGGACCGAGTTCACAGATCAGAATGACCTTATCCGCACCTAACATGGCCCGCAACCCACCCCTGTTTATAGGATCCTTATGGCTCTTAAGGGTGCCATAGAGCTTTCTTAAGTAACCGTGCGTCTTTTCCTTCTTAGGATCCCTTCCCCAACTAAATAAAATCCCCCACCCACCCACTTATTACAAAAGGACCAAGGCTGCTGTGGCACGCCTCTTCCTTTTTAAATAACTACATGCGGCCTTTAAAGATGGTACGGAGATTGTGTAGGACACATGCATAGTAGGTCATACCCTAAAAGACCGCATAGAAGAACCCGGAGCTTCTAAAGTGTGAATACAATTCAGAGGGTTAAAGTTAGGGTTAGGCTGCAGGACATGGAAGGTTGAGGTTAGGGTTAGACTGCAGGACATGGAAGGTTGAGATTAGGGTTAGGTTGCAGGACATGGAGGGTTGAGGTTAGGGTTAGGCTGCAGGACATGAAGAGTTGAGCTTAGGGTTAGGCTGCAGGACATGAAAGGTTGAGGTTAGGGTTAGGCTGCAGGACATGGAGGGTTGAGGTTAGGGTTAGGCTGTAGGACATGGAGGGTTGAGTTTAGGGTTAGGCTGCAGGACATGGAGAGTTGAGGTTAGAGTTAGACTGCAGGACATGGAAGGTTAAGGTTAGGGTTAGCGTTAGGCTGCGGGAGATAGAAGTATTCCATTGCTCCACTGCCGGAATACAATACAACCAAACCATAACCCTTAAATGCACCCTATATATCTAACTTGCTTTTAAATTTGCTCTCTGTTACGCTGCTCTATAAACTGCAAGGAATAGTTTGTGTACTTTATAGTAAGGCAATCATACAATAAGCGAAGCAACGGGAAGGACAAGAAATTATTTTGCAAATGTTAAATGTTTTTCTACCTTTTTCTCTCTACGACTTTCAGTTCAAAACTTTCAGGCCTTGAATTCTTCTAGAACAGGAAAATAGAAAGAGGAAAGTGCAAGAGACGGGAAAGGAACACGTAGCAGAATGAGAATGGGATCCTGGATATAGGTAATGGATATGATCTTTGAATTAGAAGCAAATGAACAATGACAGCAATGAAGAGGGCACCACACTAGGGACTGGTCGGAGATAGGACATTCCTCAGTGTGGCTCTGTGCTGTCCTGTGACGCCGACCACCTTTTGTACTAACACAACGACGGCCTTCACTTGTAAGAGATGAGAGTCTACGCACGGCTGTGTTTTTACCTCACGGAAACAGTTTATTTTGATGCATGGTTGTGTTAGCATTTTCTAGAGGAAACAGGAATTGCACATTCATTTTGTGTCAAAGCGTTGCCGATGGCATAGGTATTGGCAGAGCATTGCATACAATGCTTCCCGAGGACCTCCTTGTGATTCATAAATAAGAACCAGGGCCCCTGGCATATTTCTTAGCACGCTTCTCTAGTAAATAGCCGCATAAGTGATTTTATTTAAATGTTTCTCCTTGTCACTCTAATCTTTCAGCTCACTTCATGAAGAATGCGGGAGGCGTTGTTAATGGAACAATAGCAGAAGGCAGTGAAAGGCCTATGAATGATATTCTTAGACATCTCTAAACTTTATCCTCGGGAATCATTTAAGGATAGAGGACTCTGTTGGAATGAACAGGGTTAGCACTCACAGTGCCAGATTTACTAAGCTGTGAGAAAGTAAAAGTGGAGATGTTGCCCATAGCAACCAATTAGGTTCTAGCTCTCTCTTTTTCCTTACATTTCATGACAGAGAATGTCAGCTAGAATCTGGTTGCTATGGGCAACATCTCGACTTTTCCTTTCCCACAGCTCAGTAAATTTGGCCCAGGATCTTAAGATTCAGTAATTGGACAGCAAAGTGCTAATGTTAAGGCACATGATGCTGCTATCCAATGAGAGATTAACAACAAATACTGAAGACACGATAAGGTTTAGTAAATGGCTCTAATTTGGCACCTTTCTCAACGGATGCCTTAAATGCTTTTGAGGTTGAGTTTAGCATTGGCATAATTTCTCCAATACCAGATTGCCATTTGGGAAATTAGTTCCAATAAAAAAAAAAAAAATCTAATCTATATTATGACAAATCCTGTCAACATGGGCAGGGCCACCTTTAGAATTTCTGGGGCCCAGTACACACCAGTCGGGCCCTGCCCCCATGTGACGTCACGTGGGCAGTCCCCGTAGACCATCTGGCATCTTCCCTGCGCATTGGCCCTGAAATGATGGGGGGCCCCCCATCAGCTGCAGGCCCAGGCCAGTAGTCCCGGCTGTCCCTCCCTGATGGCGCCCTGCTAGGGATTAGAAGGTTTGGTAATACCAGTAGCAAAAATTTCAACAGAAATCATCTTCATGAGGCAATACATTAAGTCAATACAGGAAGTATAGAGCACACGTTTAAATGATTGCTTGTGCAGTTGTGCTTTTATGCAGTATGGGCAGCCATTTTGTGAGAGCAACTAAAATTCTATCAATTCAGGAATTAGGAGGAATTAGTGCAGTTACTAAGGCTTACAGTAAGGGCAGCTATTTCATAAAGTGTCATTGTATTTATAGTATTGCAGTCACAAAGAACACATTTTGTGTTAAAGAACTGAACACTATCTCTAGCTCATACAAAGAAATGATGTATAAAATACTTCATAGAGCTTATCTCACTCCAAAACTCAGGTGCCTTATAGGCTACACACAATCTACTAACTGTTACAAATGCCATAGCCCAGAAGCGGACCTTCTACATTGTTTGTGGTCTTGTCCCATTGTCCATGACTTCTGGTTGCTTGTACAGGATTATATCAAAGACATATTGCAACTAGACTTCACCATCACACAAGATTGGGCCTTTTGGAACATTTACACGCCTGAGGTGAAACACCGATTCTCAGGTGGAGAACGGCGATTATTGTTATATGTGGCGGCCACATCCAAGAAGGCTATCTTGTCCCAATGGGTTGGCCCTGACTCCCCCACGCTAGCTATGGTTACTTCTAGATTAACCTTTCTATTCCAGATGGACTGGGCTGAAGTTAGCTATAACAAGGAACAGAGGGCAAGTACATTTTTCAATATATGGTTGCCATATGTTGTTGGCCTACCAGACTGCACTAAGGATGTACTAACCAAATGCTTTCAGTCCACCTCCTGGTAATCACCAAGAAATGTTAGTAACCAGTAACCCATTTCAAAGACGGGTTTAAATGTTTATATGCATAAGTTGTATAAATGTTAGAAGGGGTTTTTATATTGTTCATTACAAGACTGGATAAACAGTAATACTGTATAATTCAATTGTCTGTATAATCCATTGTTGACATGTTAATTGTACTGTCAATACCTGCTACTCTTTTGCTATTTTCTGTACTGCATTTGAACTTCAAATAAAATGATTTAAAAAAAAGAACTGAACACTAAATGGGTCATATATCCAACATTCATTGGAACACCTAAAGTGGGAACATCACTTTGGCTCAGAGGTGGCTGGAGACCTGGTAATGGCTGCAAATGCATTAAATGAGCTATACCTTCATGCACATTATTACCAAACTGGTTTTATTCAGGAAGAAATATAGCACACTCTAGGTCTTGCTAGACCTAGAACAGACCCTACTTTTGGCTGCTTTCTATTAAACATTGCACGGTAATACATTTGGCAATAGAGACACAAAGACGGAGTTACCCATGGCCATTGTTGACACCTGCCTATGTGTTGTCCCTATTTTTTTTTAAGGGATTTGTTGCATTCTGCTAAAGATTGATTCACAATATATCCAGTATGTTTATATCTTCTGCTTGTAGGTGGCCATGATATTAATAGCCCTTAAAAAGTTTTCAGTCTTAAAAAATTGTAAATGAATTAAGTGATCACCTCGATCCAAAACCAGCTCACAGATGTGGCCCGTATTCATTACATTCAAAATCCTCCAGTGATGCCTGAGTCTCCTGCTCCCAAAACGCGTTAGATTCCCTTTCCTTTGCGGTTTAGCCTCTCCTAAGTCCTGTTCTGATTGACTTAACCTGTCTATGGGTTAAGAACCATGACTGGATGACGGGAAAATCATTTCGGGATCGAAGCTGAAGGGACAGACTTGATGATATCTTTAAGCCCATATTAATTTTTAATTTTGAAAGTGTGATTTTATCACTTATATGGAGGTTGCATTACTTCCATCACCATTGGCGGTTTTTGTGGTTTCTCATGACCAGGATTGTCCCAAAAAATATTTAACATATCAACGCAAATTTAAAGGAGGCCTGCCACCACAAATAACTGCTTTCTATTCATATATCATATGCTCAAATCGTTTCACAAATGCTTAATATTTAACTTACTTTTAATGTTAGGCTTTCACATCTATACTGCTAACTGAGAAGTTCAGTAGAATTCTGGTAGTGCTAACAAAAAAAAAAATATATAGCATTGTGGTTTGGTGAGAAGATAGTGGTATTCACAACAATTCACTTCCATTTTAATGATAATTCATCTAGATATTCTTTGAGTTGATGTTTAAAGGATATAACAGCTTTTCCGCTGTTACATATATAGAATCCTTTTTCCCCCAACAATCTGCCTACAGGATAATTAT
Source organism: Limnodynastes dumerilii (assembly GCA_011038615.1). Taxonomy (NCBI): domain Eukaryota; kingdom Metazoa; phylum Chordata; class Amphibia; order Anura; family Limnodynastidae; genus Limnodynastes; species Limnodynastes dumerilii. The sequence continues at coordinate 268,606 of WWET01000098.1, read as the reverse complement.
ATACACAGTGATTTGTTTTCAGTTAAGCCCAAAGGATAAAACTAATGGAATAACAGCAGATGATTTATCAAAGTCCCATTAGATAGAAAAGTGCATATTGATAACCTTAACCACCCAGATTTCCACAATTGCTTTACTCCGATAGGTTATTCTACTACAGTGGAAGTAGCCATTTTGTGTATTGAACCAATATTTGCAAGAATACAGCTTTTACTGAATTACCTGTATATTGGTTGAAACTACAAAATGGCTGCCTTCATGTGTCCACTAGCATTTTTAAATTAAAATGTCCCTGTTTCTATAATATATAAAGTGAACGAAAACTGGCAAGGCTGTTAATGGGAGATGCGTTTGCCCCAGGTTTTTGTCTTGTGTGTTCCAGGAAAGTTGCTGTTTGTTGCTGTGTTTTTAACACAGGCTGTGAATTTGCTAAAGGCCAGTTATGGATTCCTTGAGTTGTGAATGGAGAGTGAGGGTGAGCTCCATCCATCAGGCCCATTTTGGGTCTTCGGTGTCTACAAGCTACAAGCTGTTACAGGGCTGCTGCCAGGAATTTTGGAACCCAGAACAAAGCGAACCTGCATTAACCACAAGCTGATGTGCTCCGTGCATTGTACAGCTCTCCAGCAACAAGTATCAATGGTAGGATACCATGGATACCTGCTGCTGGAGAGCTATGGTGAGTATGGCCTACCTGTCTCCAGGCTCGGGAAAGAAGTCCCAGTAGTCCCCCCATCCATATACATACCTATTACATATATACACGCACAGACACACAGTTAATTTAAGAACTTGTTTCATCCAGACCATGACTTTCTCTATGGGCCAGATTTACTAAGCTGCCGGTTTGGAAAAGTGGAGATGTTGCCCATAGCAACCAATCAGATTCTGGCTCTCACTTTCTTTTTACAGATTAGTAAATCTGGCCCTATGTCTTTAGTTTTATCTATTGTCTAATGCAGTGATTCCCAAACTGTGCGCCGCGGCTCCCAGGGATGCCGCAACGCTCTCACTGGGGTGCCTCGGAATGCTTCTATTTCCTATTGTAGTCTATTGTATTTTTGTCTTAGAGGTGCTTTGAAAAAAATATGGAGACCCTAAGGGTGCCTCGAACTGAGAAAGTTTGGGAATCACTGGTCTAATGCCATACCATGATTATTATTCCCTAACATCTCATCTATAGTATAATTAACATGAGACATCCTAGAGGTTAAAGGTTACACATTATGCTGTTTACTTAGGTAAATAAAGGGAGATAAATGACAAATGCAATACAAAGAATACAAAATACAGGGAAAAAAAGTGTGCCCATAAATGAAAATACTGCTACAAATAATGCAAAAGAATTGCAGCGCACTCTAATATTAACACAGAATGAAAGAGGTTAATGTGTTCCGAGCATTTCCACATTTTGCCCTGGCGATGAAAAGGTTAAAGCCATAATCACTGTTCAATTGTATTTGACTAAATGACTCTCAGCCTATGAATGATAAAAAGGATTTTTTTGGAGCCACAAGATCATTATTGAGCACTAATACAGGACGCATTGGCAAAATGTTCAGTAGTTTAAGCGATGTAGACATTGAAGGTTCGCAACCCTGCTACAAAGAAGTGACCTACAGGATCCTGTGGAATGAATAATTATAGGCAATATCCATTTCAGCTTCTATTAGAACATCCAATAAAACAAGGTCACAACAACAGACAAGGATCACATCCCTGCTAGCATCAGAGCGGGAGGAAGAGTCACCCTGGAAGAGGTGGATTGCATCCTACTTGCCTTCCACAATGAATTAGCTTCAGGACAGCTCCCCTAGGAACATTACACTGCTTCCTATTGTTCAGCCGTCCGTGACATCACTTACACATTCTAACAATCTCTGGAAGCCATCTCACATTGGTAACAGTGGGGACATAGCATTCTGGACCAGCCAGACCAGTGCAAAAAAGTTTATTGTGCTTGAAATAAGCACAGAGGCTATTTCTAGACAGCAGTGAGACTTTAATATAACAATGTATACAATTTACACATAAGATGGTCTATTTACACATTTATATTATTTAGAGATCTGTAATATAATTATCTTCCTCCTTATTTACAAAGACAGGTTACAGAGGAGATTATTATTATTTATAGGGTGTCACACTGTGTCCGCAGTGCCATACAAAGGCAATAGTTACATATACAATACAAGTAAGAGACAAGCTAAAAGCTAAATAAATAAGGAATACAAGTACAATACAAAAATAAGATATAGTACAAAAATAGCAGAACAATATGTATGGAAAATAAAGGTGCAAGATATGTGTGTAGGAGCAGGTGAGTAAGGAGAGAGATGGTGGGAATTAATGAGGACAAGGTAGAGCAGTGATGACAGGAGGGAAGAGGGCCCTGCTCAGAAGAGCTAACATGCGAAAGTGAAAGGGGTTGAACAGACAGGAGACACAGGGATGGAGATGGGGAGGGTAGGTAAGATTAGGTGGAGCCAGGGTAGGCTAGCCTGAAGAAGTGGGTCTTGAGGGAGTGTTTGAAGGATTGGAGGCCCGGTAGAAGTCTTGAAAGCGGGAGTGAGAGGAATTGGGGCGGTCACCAGCAGACTGAAGAAGTCAGGCGGGTGTGTGGATGGAGATAAGGGAGATGGTTAGGACCTTGAAGAGAATTCCGAAAAGGGACATGAAGCCAGTATAGAGATAGAGAGGGGAGGTGGAGGCAGTGTGTTTGGAGAGAAAGACGAGTCTGGCTGCGGCATTATGTATGGACTATAGGGGAGCGAGATGGACCAGAGGGGGAAATGTTGCAGTAGTCGAGGTAGAACGAGCATTTTAGTGGCATCTGCGGTTAAGGGTCTGATGCAAATTATGTTGCAGAGGTGAAAGCGGCAGGACATTGAAAGGGCACAGATGCGGGGAGAGATGCAGTAGATCTGTCTCTCTGTTTCCATCTTTCTACCTGAATGCAGAGGAAATATTATTCGCATGACACCTGAATGCACCATTCTTTCTCAGAGTTAAGTAAACTCTTAACACCACCCCAGACCATCAGGTGAGTTAGGTGTGGATAAAGCCAAACCTAACTCATTCTTATCTGTGAATCTGGTTCAGAATGTAAGTTATTACCATCACACCCACTGGGGCAGCCCAAGTAGTTTCCATACATGATTCAGGCATATGCAAATGTCACAAACCCGATCTCACCTGAGGCTTCCTGACTTATATGGCACATTAGCGGTTAATCACAACAGCCACCTGGTCTGTTTTATAATTACTAATGCTCCTTATCCACCACAAATATGACTTATTACTAATGAGCTGGAACCAATAAGACGATTCACATGGGGTCTTAGATTCTCCTTTACACAAATCTAACACAATTATACATTTTTAGAATTATCATAAACTCAGAATGATTCCTTCTGTTACTATTAAGTAGCGTTTAATAACCAAGCTGGTCTGATACATGAATCTGTAAGAACACAAAGACATTAACTTATTAATTGATATTTAATATGATTAGAATCACAATGCATATTTACAAAAGAATAACAAAATTGACATACAATATGCAAAACAGATTCTTATAAAATAAAAAGGTGTAAATACAGAAAGCACTGACACTAAGAACCTTCCAGGTCAGGACAGACCAGAAATAAGTGACACCTTTTTTGTTTTGAAAGTCACATGAAGTGCTCAAATTATGTATCTAGGCTACACTTTTTAAAGGCAAAATATGCTCCTCTGCAACAGCCCCCAACTTTGTGAAAAGTGACAAGTCTGTTTCTGAAGAAACTCGTTCTGTCCCACTACCTTCAAGCTACTGCCATAAAACAAAACCAGATCCTGGTCAAATGAAGGTCACTGATATTCATACACAAGATATTTGACTATAACCTGACAGCAACCTTTGGCACTCCAGGTGTTATGAAACTACATCTCCCAGCATGCTCAAACATAGGCATAGCCGACACCTGGCAAAGCATGATGGGACTTGTTGTTTTACAACACCTGTAGTGTCTCAGGTTACCTATGTCTGTGCTAATCATTAAGGGTTGAATCCAGACTTACCCGAGGATCAGGAAAATGCCTGCTTCCCCTAAAAGCGCATGTGCAAGCTCTGAATTTCCAGGATGTATCTAGATACAGGGTTTCATCCTGGGAACATTTCCTATGACAGGATGGGAAGTGGAAGCAATCCCACTATGTGTATGTGTCAGAGACAGGGATTAGGGCAATCGTACGTCGGTGTGAGTGAGGGGAGGCTGAATAAAGTGGGGGTCCGTCATCAGAGCTTTGAGTGCAGTGCCATCGGAGGTTGGTACTAAAACAGCATTGGCATTGACCCAAACAACAACAAATGCTTTGTACCAATCCAATAATATAGAATTACTTAACAATATTCCCATCTGGGAAAAAATGTAAGACAGACAACAGAAATTGCACAAGATGAACCAAAAAACAACAAAGAAAAAAAAATAGACAACAGAAAACTGATGTATCTATTATCAATATACATTTACTCCAAACTAAGTGCATTTAGCTATATACGATTGTTGTGATGGTCTGTCATTAGGCAGTGGCAGGAGGCACATTTCTGGATGTAATGCTTCTCCAGTTTAACATTGCTTATTACTGATTACTGTAACTGTCATTCAGAGACTGGAAGAGAAGCCATTTAACAGCTTTACCCCACTCTAAAACAAAATGCTTTTTATTCTGCATCTGACCGTGAAATTGTGCAGCAGAATCTGGTCTCAACTGTTCCCAGCACCAGCCAAGCTCACCAAACAGTAGAACAGAGAGATCCGTTTTCGACACAAGACTAGAAAGTTTTAAAAAGCTGTATTTACAAATGCAACACAACTAAACCTCACTAGTCACTGCTAGCTCTATCCATCCCTTCCCACTACAGAAGGGAACGGATACCCTGATAAGAGCCACAGAGGGTGGAAGACAAATGGTCAGGGCCTGATCACAAGGAGGGCAACATGTGCGAGCAGGAGCCCCCACAAATCTCTCTATAAGAGACCAGGTTTCAGTGGGACACAGTGTGAGCAAGCTGCCACTTAGCCATTTTTTGTAGGAAGGAAGGGAAGTCATAATGGCCCCCATAATTTCATTTTCCAGATGCCCCAAAGGCCTTAATCCGTGTCCCCACTGCGAACGGCTGCTTTTAGAAATAAAGACAGACAAATAGAGAAAGTTACTTTTCAGCTGTCTGTTTTGAATAGGCGGCATTTTTAGAAATTTTATTTTATGAATAGGTGAATGTGCCGATCGCTATACTCATCCCCTGATTTTCACGGGACCCGCCACTGACGGCTCCGGAGAGGTGAGTAACATCAGGGGACTTTTAGTGTTGGGTGGGTTAGAGTTAGGCTCTTAGAAAGGGAGGGTTAGGGCCATCGAAGGGGAGAGTTAGGGTCAGGCTGCGGGGAGGGGGGTCTTAGGGTTTGGCTATAGAGAAAGGAAGGTTAGGGTCAGGCTAGGGAGAAAGGAGGGTTAGGGTTAGGCTGCAGGGAAAAGAGTTTGGGGGGGTAGGCTATAGAGAGGGGGGAATTAGGGTTAGGCTAGGGAGAAGGAAGGGTTAGGGTCAGGCTGAGGGGAAGGGAGTGTTAGGGCTAGGGTAATGGAAGGGGAGGGTTAGAATTAGGGAAAAAGTTTGGGTAGTTTTAAGATTTACATATCTGAGCACCACGTTCAGTGCTCCGTGGATCGATTGCTATGCCTCATCGAAAACGGGTACCCACACTCACCTGAAAGGTTAGCTTGTCAGAGGATAACCACTAACGTCCTAATGCTAAAGTCTACATAACGTCACAATCCATTCCAGAATCTTGCAGGTACAAAACAGTTAAAATTAGGGCAAAGACTTTAGTGCACAGATATATTAACCATACTGCACTCTGTATAAAACTTAATGGAACATATTGCTAATATAAGACAGGAAAACGGCTCCTATTAGGATCCCTGGTGAGTATAGCAGTATTGCATTTTGTTGCAGTTGAAGATGTTTGTAAATGCTGTTGGAAAATTGTCTCAGTCTCTGGTGGGAAGCGAAGCTTTAAATCCCATTAAAAAGCCAGGTTCACACGTGTGTTCTACAACATAGTGTTAGAAGCCCCTAATGAACTCTACAATAATAGTATCTTAACGTAACAATGAAAAAAGGGGAACATGAAGCATGTGAATTACAGGGATATCATTATAAAGAGATATATTTTATGTGGAAGTTTAAATGTAAATGTAAAATGTAGAGAACTTCATATGTACCAAGCATAAAGTCAAATTTATTCCCCTCAGAACTTTAATGCTGCTGTGCTAGCCTAACCCTAAGTCCACAGTGAGGGTTACTCTCCTCTCCGGTGGTCCAGTGGCCCTTTCGAAAATGAATGGGTGAGTATGCGAATCGCATACTCACCCATTCATAAAAAATCTAAATGCAAATTTCAGCTGTCCCTACTTCGTAATAAAGCCATCATTGTGGGACTCGCAACGGTGCCAAGGCAGCCTTCGGGGTTTGTTCTGTAAAGTGAGTGTATGTGGGGGGGGGTGTAAATTAGGCTGGGAGGGAGGGCTAAGGAGGGAAAATATGCAAGGATAGGTAAGGGTGTTCTATGGCACTCATAAGGGCCATTGGACACTTAAAAACGGGGACGGCAGGGGCGGAACTACCATTGGTGCAACAGGTGCAGCGGCACCGGGGCCCATACTGATACAAAGGCCCACAGCTGTCATCACCGCTCTGCTGTAGCTCTCCACCGGGTTTCCTGGGATATCAGGGCCAAAGCATATTTTTTGCACCTTGGCCCACTCACTAGTGC
>WWET01000098.1:241076-254550 GCA_011038615.1 Limnodynastes dumerilii | reverse complement strand
CCCTTAAGCCCTAACCCTAATGCTTCATGTCCTGCAGCCTAACCCTAACCTTCCCCTTAAGCCCTAACCCTAATGCTTCATGTCCTGCAGCCTAACCCTAACCTTTCCCTTAAGCCCTAACCCTAATGCTTCATGTACTGCAGCCTAACCTTCCCCTTCTTTAGCCCTAACCCTAATGCTCAATGTCCTGCAGCCTATCTCTAACCTTCCCCTTAAGCTCTAACCCTAACCTTCCCCTTCAGCCCTAACCCTATACCTGCTGCAGCCTTTCACTACTGGGAACAGAAAACAGCAATTCTCTATTTTCAGCCTATTTCGAACAATCGCCATTCAGCTGGTGGCTGTATCATGTTTGAAACACGGCCGCTCGAACCGGCCATTGCAGCCCCGTGTGAGGGGAGTGCAGGGAACGTGTCTCAAAAAATTTAATTCAACAATATAAAAATTAGATTTGAGTCTGCAGATTCATTAGCGCTAATAATCACTTTAATTGATTTTCCGCTCCACTGTTAAACGCACCCGTGTTATTTGTGGTGCAAATTTTTATTTGTGGATTTTTATGCGGTTGCAGTCCCCGCTAAGAAAGCCTGATTTCCGGGACATCCTTTTTGGATGTCCCTATTTCGAATAACCCTTCAATTTTCCAATCGCCATACTCGCCCATTCCGTTTTGGAAACTCTGCCGCCGCTGCCGCTACCGCAGGACCTGGACCACGGGAAAGGTGAGTAACCTCTCCAGGGTAAGGCAGGGTTAGGGTCAGGCTGCAGGGAAGGGAGGGTTAGAGTAATGGAGGGGAGGTTTAGGGTTAGAATTAGGGGAAGGGTTGGGGTAGTTTTTTTGCCTTACCTCACCGAACGTTCATCGAGGCATATGCGATCGAAATTCCAGCCAGTTCGAAACTGGCTGGGAGAAAACAGCCCTATCGAAATAGGGCCGTTCTTTCCGGGGACCCACACCCTTTTTATGCACCCCCCATAAAAGGTGCGCATAAAAATCCACAAATTTTGCCTAAAATAATAGACGGGAAAAGAACACTGCAAGCTTATTCCTGTCTTCACGGCAAATTGAATCAGTCCCATAAGGTATGAACATAAAATGGTTTGTCACAAATATGGCTCATAGATAATAACTCAAGAAAAAAAAAATAGCCGAGCCTGATCTTCAGCATTTCAAGTGTTTAATTTAATAGTAAATTCCCTTTATGTGTTAATTCCTATCAACTGAAACGTCCCTAATTATGGGTAGAATTACCATTTTATTTCCCAGCTATACTAGTTACGTGTTGGATGACGATTATGAGCTTTCCACTTACTACTACATGGTTCATAAGAGGGATGACAGAAGACACAAGCTGACATGGGAGCATTCTTGATTCATTTAGAGGAATTACCCAGCAGCCGGTGTCTGGCAAAGCCTGCAGGGACCTGTAGTCTGACAACACCTGGTGAGCTGCAGGTTGGCTGAGCCGGTCATGCTGCATTCTGTGTTGTTCTGAGGAGGTCAGCGTTACAGACGTAGACAGTCTGTGCTGAGCGATGTTGGATTTTCAGTGCTGGTTTTGTAGACTCATTTATGATCCAGTTGTCGGTTTGTTGCACTACCGTACTGTGTAATTTAATAGAATTCTCTGATATTTGCATATATTTGGCAGTATTTCTTTTCTCCCCTCCAGATGACAGGCTATAGGGGTTTGACACTGCATTAACAAGCCCCAGCCCCTGTGAACGTGAAAAAGGCAATCGACCAATCAGGATAGTGGCCCTGCAAATGTCTTTGGAGCTTTGACTAGGCCTTCAATATTTATTTACAGGCTGCGATACAAGGTGATTAGGGGGGGAATTAGGGTGGGTTGGGGGAAGGGGACTGTAGATGGCATTTATTTTAACACTAAATAAATGGTTTGAAGTGCCGGGCCACTTTCAGAAGAACGATCTGATGATAACATGTGGAAATAATAGCAATCATGATGAAAAACTATTGCTGTGGAGTTGTAAGTATAAAAAAAACAGTAACTATAAATAACTTTGTTCTCGTGATATTAGCCATATTTCAGGCTCTATTTACTAACTTTAATTTCATGCGATAATGTCTATTCTCATGTGAAAATTGGCGTTATTGCATGAAAATGAAGTTTTTCATATTTACAAATCATAGATCAAAACGGAAAACAGCAGTTTCCATGGCGATCCATGTATATATCAGTGGTCTCTACTGGCCAGTTCCTTTCAGAGCTGCCCGGCGCTTCATTATATTTACGAAATACCAGAGCAGAGTTTTACACACGCCCCTGGTGTAAAAGTAACGTCAGCTTAGGACGGCGTTACAGCTCTTATTCCAGTGATCTCCCCATATTCCCCTCCCCTAATACCGTAAGAGGGGGGTATGTATGGGGAGAATGCTGGAATACACATCTATGTAGCAAAATCACAACAACAAAAAAAAGTTAACTATTTTATTTTATTTAATAATTACATTTTTATAAACAAACAACAATAGTAGTAAAAAAAAATAAAAAAATAGGAAAAACGAATGCTCATCTTGGTGCAGCTTCGTTCACAGAAAAATTAATAAGTAAGTATATAGGAAAATAATTTTAAACTAAGGACCGGATTCACAAACCCGTCATTTTTCACATACGTGCCTAATTTTACGATTCTAGCCACTACGCATGCATAGTAACTATTTTACTCAATCTACGTAGCGTTTCATTACGTTACATGCGGTCTGTAAAGACCACATGTATGTAATCTACGTAACGAAACGCTACGTAGATTGCGTAAAATAGTTACTACGCATGCGTAGTGGCTAGAATCGTAAAATTAGGCACGTATGTGAAAAATTACGGGGTTGTGAATCCAGCCCTTAGTTATCTATGTTGAATCCAAGCAAAATGAGGGGCTTTCTGTGGCGATAGAGAGGTGTTGAAAATATATATATATTTTTTACCCCCCAACTAACATTTAATGGGGCTTGCAGTTGTGCATTTGAGTGTGTTGCAGTTTAAACATGTTGTTAAAAATTTTATGTAAAATGTCACTAATGTTACAGTTGTGGCAGATTCCACAGTAAATTAAAAACACAGCAAAATGAGGTTCCATGAGTCATCCACCCCCTTTTCATTTAAGCTTCACTCCTTTAACAAATAGAATCGTCTGAGTGCGAATGATTAGCTCAACTTCTAAATTTTGTCCATTATTTAGTTTTTTTTAAATAGAATTCCCTTGAAGCCATGTTTGTGTACTGCAGAAAGTCAATATGAAAGCACAGGATAAATGGTCAGCTGACGCAAACCTGTCAATACTCACAGATAACGTGTGTTAACGCTGTACTGCGCACGGAGATCTGACCTTACGTAGGCACAAAAGGCGAGGCACAATAGAGCAGACACGAATGCATACTCTGTTTCGCCATTATCCCCTGAAAAGAATGTGACTATCTGCATAGCCTGATCCTCTGCTCTGCACAGCACTAACATTAGTGTGACCTTTTTCTGCTAATTGGAAAATGGAAGGCAAATAAACCCTGTCACTGAATGAGAAGTGTTCCCCCTTTAGGCCGGCCAAACGGCCTCCGAGGGGGGAAGAAGTTCTGAATCTTCGCTCCTTCTGCTCACACTGCAAAATCTTTATTACTTCGGAGAGCCTTGAAAGGCGGTAATGCCCCTCCAGTGCAACCAGAAGTAAATAAATTTTGTCTTATGACCACTTTGGAGAAACACACAACCAGATTTGCTCAGCAGGGATAGATACCGGACAAGATAATGAAGAGAGAACACACACATGACAAGGGTTTACGGCACTGGCTGTCGCTTTTAAAGCATTTAATACCTCACAAACAGAATATTGGCCCTATTTCCTTAAAGATACAGCCTATCTTCTGGGACAGGCAGTGTTACATGGGGCTACAATGTTACAGTGCTGTCAGAAATGGAGAAGATGTCTTTTTAAACTTGCTGCACAAATTAGACAGCTCTGGGAAAGCCATAGACAAAGAATGGAATTCTGGGAAATTAGATTATGTGCATTCTATGATGGATTAAAGACACGACAATCCCCATTTTGGAGGTTCAATTAACTCCAGTAGCAAAATCATTAACAATCGTCATTAAACAAAACAAAAAAAAAGGGGGGAAAAAAAAGCTGTAACTGTTATTTATGGCTAAATTTACTAAACGTGTTCATGTGAAAGTGGCCACTACCACAGGAAAACAAAGAGCTATACAGTGACAAAATGATGCTTGCCACGGAAAACGAATGTGATTTCTAATAACTGTTCTGAACGTGGGCCAGTACTTTGCATCATTTAAAATGAATTAAAGCAGAGTTTGTCACTACAGATTGCGTTCTTAAAAGGAATTTCATTGGTCTTTCCTCCCCCTAATAACCGCATCTACTACTAGTTAATATGTTTACTAGTGTAAACATATTCATCTGCACACAGAATAAAGAATATATGAAATGAAACCTGCAGAACAGAGGGCTGGATTCACACCTAAGAAGCAGTCGCTTCTTATTTGTGTGTCTTTAGTAAAGGACCTACTGCGCATGCGTAGTAGGTCCTTTACGCAATCTACGTGCCAATTCAGAGTATTTTAGGTAAACAGAGGCGGCGTAATGCCGTCTCAGGGAGAGTTGTGTAAAAGTGGGAGGGGGGGAGATTCAGATTAGACGAGTAGCAGCAATGCCCGTGTGGACATCGCACAGGTAGTTCATGTAGCTCTATGGCACTCGTAAGTGCCATAAGGTACCTAAAAAGGGGGGCAGGACGGGTGAGCTAGGTGCGGCTCTGTCCGCACCTAACTCACATCGTGGGCCTGATCGAGACCTATGGCCGCCCAGGGAATTACAGTCGACTTGGCTGTAATTTCCCTGTTTTGAAGGTTGTGCACATGCGGCGTAATCGCCGGCGGCCATAACTATAGTTACGGCCCAGGCTGTTACAAAAAGAGGGCTTCTCCCCCCTTATGAATGCCGTATCTCCGTCGTCAAGGCGGAGATAGGCATGCAAATTAGGGAACGGGGGGGGGGAAGGCCGTGAGGCCACAGAGCTGATCGTAATAGTTAGGGTAGGCATCTGGACGTGTAAGTGTCCAGATTTCCGCCCGTCAGCAGGGAGTGCATGGGGCGTGCACTCCACACTATGATGACGGCCGTTCAGACCTCAGGCGGCTGTAAGGTGCCCGTAGGTCCGGATCAGGCCCCTTATCTCTGACACCGGTCCAGAGCAATTTATCCTTCACAAAGACACTTTAATGGAGAGATCGGTTTGCTATTGCTATGGCAATAGTAAAGAGATCTCTTAACCGGGAACCTTGCGCTGGAAAAGGAGCAAGCGGTGGTTTAGGAGTACTTTTAGGTCCGTTTTCCTTTCTTGTTTGCCGCAGCTCCGCTTTTCGCCACTATGCATTTAGTAGTTGCAAGTCTCCTTTCTGGTCCACTTCTTTAAAAAAAATCCCATGTAAGACATGGGGCCAGATTTACTAAGCTGCAGGTTTGGAAAAGTGGAGATGTTTCCTATAGCAACCAATAAGATTTTAGCAGACATTTTCTAGTATGTAAAAATAAAGTGAGATCTAGAATCTGATTGGTTGCTATAGGCTACATATCCACTTTTCCAAACCCACAGTTTAGTAAATCTGGCCTATAGTCTTACAACGTGGCTTTTTTTTTTTTTCAACCCCGGCAATTCACCCTGCAATATCTCTGGTTAGAAAAATTCGGGTTATTGGGTTTGGAAAGTTTGAAAGCGTTATTAGCCTCTGCTTCTTAGGTGTGAATCCATGGTCAACATATTATACCCAGTTTACAGAATAAATGGCATGTACCATGAGCAGAGGGGGGATACATCTACTATGGAGAGGATCAAGCAACAGTTCCATTAGATTTGAAAGTATCTTATATAGTAGTACAATACTTTCACCCCTTCCCGAAGCTTTCTAGCATCCAGAGAAGGCATTAATGATTCAGAGGAGAGCGCTTTCAGATGCCTGCTATGTTCGCTGTTACAAAAAGAGGGCCCCCCCCCCTTACGAATGCCGTATTTCAGTCGTCAAGGCGGAGATAGGCATGCAAATTAGGGATCAGGGGGGAGGAAGGCCGTGAGGCCACAGAGCTGATCGTAATAGTTAGGGTAGGCATCTGGACATATAAGTGTCCAGATTTCCGCCCGTCAGCAGGGAGTGCATGGGGCATGCACTCCACACTACGATGACGGCCGTTCAGACCTCGGGCGGCTGTAAAGTGCCCGCAGGTTCGGATCAGGCCCCTTATCTCTGACACCGGTCCAGAGCAATTTATCCTTCACAAAGACACTTTAATGGAGAGATCGGTTTGCTATTGCTATGGCAATAGTAAAGAGATCTCTTAACCGGGAACCATGTGCTGGAAAAGGAGCAAGCGGTGGTTTAGGAGTACTTATAGGTCCTTTTTCCTTTCTGGTTTGCCGCAGCTCCGCTTTTCGCCACTATGTCTCCTTTCTGGTCCGCTTCTTTAAAAAAATCCCATGTAGGACATGGGGCCAGATTTACTAAGCTGCGGGTTTGGAAAAGTGGAGATGTTTCCTATAGCAACCAATCAGATTTTAGCAGACATTTTCTAGTATGTAAAAATAAAGTGAGATCTAGAATCTGGTTGGTTGCTATAGGCTACATATCCACTTTTCCAAACCCACAGCTTAGTAAATCTGACCTATAGTCTTACATCGTGGCTTTTTTTTTTTTAAACCCTGGCAATTCACCCTGCAATATCTCTGGTTAGAAAAATCCTGGTTATTGGGTTTGGAGAGTATGAAAGCGTTATTAGCCTCTGCTTCTTAGGTTTTTTATCCATGGTCAACATATTATACCCAGTTTACAGAATAAATGGGGTGTACCATGAGCAGAGGGGGGATACATCTACTATGGAGAGGATCAAGCAACAGTTCCATTAGATTTGAAAGTATCTTATATAGTAGTACAATACTTTCACCCCTTCCCGAAGCTTTCTAGCATCCAGAGAAGACATTAATGATTCAGAGGAGAACGCTTTCAGATGCCTGCTATGTTCATTCATTACATTACCCGTCCACAGACTTTTATAGGGATAATCCACAGTAACATTATTCCTGTAAATAACTGTCCAACTATTTTTCTTGAAACAAATCAATGTATAATACCCATCAAGAAGCAAACAGTTCCTGTAGAATTACATTGCGAAGCTGTGGATCTCTTTGAACAAGCCTTCCCGTAATAAATGTGCTTACTGTGAGAACTTCAGAGTTTGAAAAGCCTGATTAATGACTTTCTTAGACACTGCCCTGAGCAAAGCATCATACAACGAGAGTAACAAACAGGGAACATGTTCCTTCTTGGCAAGCAGAGCAAACAAAAGCCGGGGATGCGTTTTAATCTTCTCCTTTGCCAAATGTGAATCCGTCCTGGCAGCACAAAACATAGCAGGACCCACTCGTTGGCTGGAAAACAGAACCTAGAGCATTCTGGGAAACGCCACATGCAATCTTGCCAATTGACAATCGGTTGACAGTTTCGTGTTGCTACAATCAGGTCGGCAGCTTTGAAGCTAATCTCTGCCTGAAGCTTTGGCGATGATTTAAAGAGATTAAAAGCAAACAGGTTAATGTTGGAAATGTTCTGTAGTACATACGTACACGTGTTGAGATCACCTGAGTAATAGTCTAACTCCCCTTCAAATTACAAATCCCACCGTATGGTATTGGCAGCAAATAAAAGGCGCCGCTGTTTAAGAACAGGTGGAGGAAAGCGTGACACCGCATAAAGACATGAATTGTAAATCTGAACCATGACCCAAAATAACCCTATTTAAAGGCGATTTTTATTTAAACACTGAGTTCCTTAAATACATTTTTTTTTTTTATTAAACCCTACTGACCCTTGATTTCGGAAATACTTATTTATCCCAATTATGTTTAAATGGTTACACTATTAGCCAACATCACATGAGATGGGAGGTTTTTTCACTAATCAACTACCCTTTTAACAGGCCCATAACTATAGGGGTGGGGCAAGGGGTGCGGTTGCTATGGGGCCCAGAGAAGAGAGGGGGGCTGTGGCAGCTGCTTCCCCTGCACTGTAAGCAAGCTGTCAGAGGTTGACAGCTTAAACTAGCACACGGCACCTCATGTATGAGTGCTCAGCTGCTCGCAGATGTTTTAAGCTGTCAGCCTCTGACAGCTCCAATCATGCAGACTGTCCCGCCCTAGTACAGCATGGCTCCACCCAGTACTGTCCATCTAGACTCATGCCCCGCCTCCTTGCTCTGGAACACAATACTGTCCTTGCCTTTTAATTAGGTCATTTTTCGCACCTTTCCTCTAAACCTTCAACCCTCCAGTTTCTATGCATGAGTGTGTGTTCTACTGTACTTCTTTCTTTAAAAAATGCCACCCTCCTGTACCTGGTAACACCCCTTGATATATGTAAGGTGCCATCATCTCCCCCCTGCCCTTCTCTGCTCCAAGCTATACATAATTGGTTGCTCTAATCTTTCTTTGCATGTTTTGTGACACGACATGCATCATTTTAGCTGCCCAGTTACTTAAAAAAAACAAGCGACTCGGATAGTCCAACGATGACAAATGAAACTATATTCTGCTCTATTGGGAGATGAATTCATATCAATTATGAAGTTTACTTACTGTATCTTCTGAACACCCAAACATTTCCCATAGCAAACAGGCAATGAGTGCTAGTAAAATCAATTTGATCTTTATACGTATGGCTCCCGGCCACAAGAGTTTACTTGGTCAGTGGGATTAACCCGTTCACTGCTACTTACAAAGAAAACACGGGTCTTGCTTAATTCATATGCTGTAAACACTCAGAGCTCCCAGTCTACTGCTAGTTTAGTTCAGTCTGCTTTCCTTAATAATCCTGATCTAAATTCAGAAGTCTCCCAGAATTCTCCAATAGACTTGGTAAATTTGGTATATTGTTTTTTCATTAACCAATTAGGAATTGATTCATTGGGCCTGATCCAGACCTACGCCTGCCCGTGTTTTTATGCTTTCCGTAAGCGTAAAAGTGCCCATTTGTACTTACTGCGCATGTGTTCGGCAGATGCTAGGCAAAGAACAGCTTTGTGGGCGGGGGCGAGGTATTTAAATCGTACAGAATGGGCGTGGTAAACGTCGTAAATATGCATGGATACTGCAGACGCCCACGGTTACGCTCAGAAAAGTTAGGGTAGGGTTTGGTCGATGTAAGACGGCAGCATAAATACGGACACCTGGGTGGAGTGCTTCGTAGGTATGCTGGCGTAAATACGCGACGCACAAGGGCGTATTACTTGCGTAGGTCTGGATCAGGCCCATTATGTGGATTTTGTTTATTATTATTTTTTTTATATATAGAACAGTGACTTATCACAAACACAGCAAAGAAACAACTCTTGGAAGACTATGCTACGCCGCTTTAAATAATTTACAGTTTCCGTTCCAAGGTCTGATCATGTAAAATGGAGGTGTCGAAGTCTGATTAGCAATAACAATCGCAACAGCTTAACCTCTAACACTTAGCACTCTCATCTAGTTCAAATTACTGATCCTTATCTTGTAGAGCAGCTGCAAGCTAGGGCCTGGAAACATTACACCTTCACAGAAACTGTCAATCTCTGCCTGTACCTTCACACAAAAGGGGTTCATTTATCAAACTCTTCAGTATGTAAAACTGCGTTAGCAAAAAGCCCATCAGATTTACAAAACCAGCGCCACTAATCCAGCTCTTCTTAATAGAAAAAAAAAAACGGTGTTAACGCTTTTGAGACCAAATCTCGACAATATCTAGCAAGCTGCAATGCCGAACGGATGGGCAATTTTTTATTATTTATGAGCACATTTGTTAGACGAAGTAACAGTTGGGTCAAGATCTCGG
Organism: Limnodynastes dumerilii; assembly: GCA_011038615.1. Lineage (NCBI taxonomy): Eukaryota > Metazoa > Chordata > Amphibia > Anura > Limnodynastidae > Limnodynastes > Limnodynastes dumerilii. The sequence goes on along the minus strand of WWET01000098.1, from coordinate 244,663 downwards.
TGTCTACGGACTATATAAATGATTATATTGTTCTCCAAATAAATTCTAAATTTTAATAAATAAATCATCTGAAACGAACGAGAAATGTTTTTAAAACCACACATCATATGAATGAATGATCCATTTAAATAATTTCATACGGTGAACAGATGTTACAGGATTTCACCATTTGACTTTGGGTAATGAATGGAGTGCTGTCTATCAGGAGGCAATTAATTATTAATGAATATATTTGCACTCCATACCACCATAAAACGTAAAGCCGCAATCTGTACCAGAATTAAAGCAGTGTCCGAATTGATTAAATTGGCTCCAGAGACAACGATCTACTGAATTATGTTATTACATTTTGTTCCAAAAAATTGTTATGACACAATGCTTCCAATCAAATATTGTGTTTCACATTAATGCAAGTGGCACTAATGAAAGCTGAAATTTGATTTGTCACTTTGGGACAGAGCATATGTAAATCAAGCTTTAGATCACATAAGCAGTTACTAGAGACCCTTTCTCTTAGATCACTAACCAATGGCAGAAATGAGAAAATACGTATTTGGAAGTAAGCAGTAGTGTGTGGCATATCCTGAGTGGTCTTTTTGTGGCAATACAATGTATTGCTGACAACATAAAATGATGAAGTTAAGAAAAAAATAGAATTAGTCAGGTACTATGGTGTGACCAGGGTTGCCGACATTTAAAGGCTTACCTCCGGGAGATCCTTGAGGGAAGCCATAGATGCATACAGGGGGCGGGGCTTAACAGCACAATTTATGCAAAATGCATCATTAAGCCCCACCCCTGACTATCAATTACCCCTTTCATGTTTTCATAGGGATGGGGTGGGGCTTGATGACGCAATTTGCATCATCAAGTGCCTCCCTGTCCCTAGCAACACTAGTAAATTAGTGTTGCCAGGCAGGGGGGGGGCAGGACTTGAGGCTGTGGTTTCATGGAAACCATGAACCTCAAGTCCCTTGCGGGAGATTTTCTGGATCTCCTGTGATACCGGGAGAACTGCCCGAATTTCAGGAGTCTCCCGGACATTCTGGGAGAGTCGGCAACTATGGGTGTAACAGACATTCTGAAAACTATGGCAGCATGTCCAGGACAGGGAAAAAAAAATATATACACATGCGTCCGATCCAGAGGTGAGCGCAAATTGGCACACATTGCTGTGTGTGTGCGGTAGATGCATTTGAAGTAGGTACAAACAACAATGTGCCGGATCCTCAACACCGGCCGACAGGGGACTTGTGCAAGTCCCCTGTCAGGGATCACCTGTGCATGTGTCCCAGATGTTCCCTGTGCGTAAGGGTTACGTACATTAATACTTATGATGAAGGGGCAGACCGTTCACTTACCATGGCTGTGTCTCCACCATATAGGCAGGGATAGCCATTTAAATGAGGGGTCGGGCGAAGCCCCGCTATGACTAGCTGTACGGCCGCAGACCTAGTCGTAAAAGTACAGATAGTTATCTGGACATGTAAGTGGCCAGATTTACTATCGTCTGGGGGGGGTGAAGGGGGCGTGCACTTCCCACCACGGGAGCGTAACTACAGACCCCTGCATGCACATAAAGTGTACGGGGGTCTAGATCTGGGCCAATGTTCTTTGCATTGCAACCAATTACGTGATGGAAGCACAGCTCAAAGTAGCTATAGTACTTGGCCAATCACGTTGTACAAAAGTAGTGTTGTGCACAATAAAAAAAAAAAAAAACTTTATAAATAGTGCAAACACCTCAGTTATAATATGAACATGCTACAATAAAAAAAATATTGTCATTAAGAAAAAAATAAATGAAATGAATTAAATTAATCTTGATTGGGTGCACTTGCTTGGCCACGCCCTCGCTGTACATTGACCACATCTGTCCACCCCTTCCTCCTCCTCACCACGCCCCTTAGAACGCAAACTGACAATGGTCAAGATGCGCTCAGATAAGAATCGGCTGTTACTGCGCACTCTTCAGCTCTGAGCATGCGCACTAGAAAATCGTGCAGAGAAACGTCACTCCATCTGCTGTACTCTTACCTCTGGTTTGGGGCTGTTATGTTCAGTTTATCTCCCACCCTAATAACACCTATTCAGGATTCACTAAATTCTAGCTGCAAAAGCAATCTACATTTGATATCTGGAGAGGGAATTTGGCTTTAACATTTTTAATTAAGTAGTCAGATTTTGTGATTAGCTTGGGTTAAAAAGGAACATTCACAATATTTCCCTGCATTACAGAAATGAAGATTCAGGTACCTATTAGAGACATTAATTAAGGTTAACATTTAAGTGTACATTGTAATTTTACATTCTCAGTTTTTCTCTAGGTTTTTTAGGTTTTCGTTTTTCTTTTTCTTTTTTTTTATCTGGCTGTTACTTCACAAAGGGTTTAAAGAGTCTTTATTGAGAATTACACAAGGGCCAGTGTTCATTTCTATTTGTAGAAAAAGTGTGTGAGCCTATTAATTAGCAGAAAGGGTCTCTAGAATGTGGATTTAACAGAAACTGGGCTTTGTTGAGATGGGTAATGAGGAGACACATCAGGCAATCAGGCCAATTAGAAAGCATTCTGCAGGGGCCTTGCTACAATACACAGTCAGTGGAGAAGGAACAGTATTTGCTTTCAAGTGGAGCTTAAAATAAGAATACCAGGAATTACAATTGCTTTACCTGTACGAGTATTTAACACTGTTTAGGAGGCCCAGTCTGTCGGATACAATCTACATCATGGTAACGTGCTTTCCTACTAATGACTGAAAAAAGATAGAACTATTATTTTTATTTTTTTTTAAACAATGTAAACTAAACAAAGCACTTTGGGGAATCCCTCATTATTAATGGTGGTCTAAAAGCAGCCTTGAAATCATTGTAGTCAAATGCTATCCGATTGTGACAGATTAATGATTTTCCGTAAGTGACGTTACTGAGAACGTAAATAGAAAAGTCAATGAAAGATTTATAGAGACGATAGATCACAGAATCTCACCTTTGCCAACTGTTACCATGTATAAATGTAAAGTTTTGATATTTTAACACTGCATCAGCGATGTGCCAGTAACAAAGGCCGCCCCGGAACAAAGCTAGATAGAGAACAGAACTTTTCTGGGGAGCTGGATTAACACATGGATGTGGTAATTAAAAAATCTTAGCAAAAAAATGCTGTGACTCAAGAGTGTCACCCTTCTGATGTGATTTGTCGTATCCATCTGCTCTATGCGCGGAACAAAATTTAGAAACAGATAAAAATAAATACAATTCAATCAAACAAGGTAAACAATTGCCTGTTAACCTAGTAGACCATCCTTTTTATGCAGGAATAAACGGCTTGCGCTAGTTCGGACACTCATCAAAGGACGATTAGTGCGGCATTCTTGGAATTTTGTATTGAAAAGTACTACAGTACTACACACACTATACCATAAATGACCCCTTGGGCGTCAGACATGTACACACACAGGGCCAGATCCTAAAATACGTAGGTGAGCGACATTACGCTAGCCGCTGACATAAAATCACCCATTAGTATTTACTGCGTATGCACGCGGTAGATGTAACGCCACGTAACTCTGAGCGTACGTACCAGCCTA
>WWET01000098.1:199621-212642 GCA_011038615.1 Limnodynastes dumerilii | reverse complement strand
ACTAGCGACGGCGGCCGTAGCTCTGGATCAGGCCCACGGTTTCTGGGAGAGTCGGCAGCCCTGTGTTTCAAGCAAGCGGACTTATACAAACGATTTGCGCAAGTCCCCTTGCAGACTTATCTATGAATCAAGTTCTGTCTCCATGTTATTTACACCATGACAACTTCCTCTCAGTCCCTTAATATAGGCTAGTCCTGTCTAGAGAAGCAACAAGTAATTCAAAACAGTTTATCATACTAAAAATGATGGCAATAATCTATTTTATAAACTCCTTTATGAAGAAAAGTCCCTGGAAAGTTGTAGTTATCCGCGATAAACAGAATCGTGTTTAAGTAAACATGTTGAAAGATTTTTCTTCTCCAGATAAAACCACTACAAACAGCCAGTCACACAGTGGAGCGATGTGTTCCTCAAAACCATAATAAATGATCATAAATAAGATTCTCCCTTCAGAAAACCACACTATTATCTGGAAAAACCTCAACCCAAGCCTTCTGCATGATTAGAATCCAGCCCATGAAATATGATAAGATTTATATCTGCTCCGATAATGGAATAAATTAAACAAGAACAATAATGGTGTTTCCTGAAAGAATATGTGCTGCTGCGATCAGCATGATGATGCGATGAGCATTAAGTACAAATGTAATAATGTGGGAGTGTGGTGACGGGTAGTGACATCATAACCCAGCATGTTCCCTAACCATCATCACAATGCAGGATCAATGACCAGCAGCTTCATGGACAAAAGGAAAACTGTAACATAGCAACAGAGGACCTGAACCAGACAGTTACCAGACAGACCTGAACCAGTCAGTTGTGCTCACATTTGGGCTGGACAGGTATTACAGATGGACTTGTGACCGCCGACATTTTCAGTTGCATGATTGGGGAATTTTAAGGGAGGGTTGAGTCTTGGAAGTGAATCTGTGCAAGGCGATTGGATAGCGGAGCACATGTGTGTGGATACAGTGCCAACATGATAGCAGATCCCTGTGTGCATCGTGTACAAATGTCTGAAGTAGTGTTACATGCCACTCAGTGCCATCCATCTTCCCTGGCCTCTGGCATTCCCAGACACACAAGCCATCACGTACATGTGACAGCATGCAAATTAGCCATGTGGAGAGTGCCAACCATCTGGCTGGCAGGTACTATCCCGCCTCTTCCTGCATCCTGGCTGTTGCCAGGACAACTGCCAATATGGTCTTAGGTGGAGGCTGCTAGCCTATCAGTGACTAGCAGGCTCTTTTGAAGAACCAGCAGCTCTCCCCAGGCTGTTGGTTATAGCCTCAGACCTGCATCTGCTGTTTCTGCCTCTTTGGGCCTTGTATTTTTCCTTGTGATTTCCGATTTTCTCCCATTGCCTTGAACTCTTCTTATGTTACCTCCTACCTGCTCCCTTAAACGCTGTGGTCACCTTGGTTTGTATATGCGAGCGCCAATGTGAGCGAGTGCCCCATTTTGTTGTGTTCATTTTTTGTGCATCTGTGAGAGTATTCCTTCTAACCCAGTGTATGGTGATTTTCCATCCATCCCCCCCGTATCTTGTTTCTGGTTAGGAATTCCTTCTTGCCCTTTAGCCTTGGGTAGTGTGTGTGTTCGCTATCTCCCATCTACTGTGCCTTCCATTTCACACTGTTCATGTGTCTGTTCCCAGTTTTAAGTTCCTTCCTGATACTTCACAGGACAGCGACCTGCTAGGTGTCAGCGGCCCAGACTATTTCCACCACCAGGGTGTCTAGTGAAGTCCAGGCACCTAGTTAGACTCCATTTTCCTGGTCCATAACAAATAGAATCAGCTTTATAAACTTTGATCCTATCCCAATATAATAAGTCAGGACTAATTAATTAGAATAGTGAACTAAAAACTATTTTTAAATACATTTTGAGGCACATTCATATATACTAAGCATAACAAAGTGAAAAATCTATTATTTTATAATATACTATTATTACTATTAGCAGATACATTCTGGGAACCAGAACATAACACTTACTAAACCCATTCATCCACCGTGCAATTGGCAGACTCCCGTCTATGCAAATAATGCAAGATTAACGTAGCCGCCACAAGCATTATAAAGTACAGATAATATGACCAATTGTTACAAATGTGCTACCTAGAGATTCAGTTATTTCATGGTCATTGAGTTAGGATTAGAAAGTATCTGTACAAGACACAAACATAACTATATAGTAAAATGGCTCGCGCTCTGTGGCCAGGGAATATGCGCCAGTGTGATGCCCAGCCTAATTAAGCATGGAGATCATTTTTTTGAATGGACGCAGTCTGTCATGAAAAACCTCAGCTAATCCATACAGAGCAGAAAGCTACAAGACAATTTGTTTGTCTGTGGCCTATGGATTTCCTGTTACTCTTGAAGCTCTCTGTTTAATTGCTCAGATAAGTTCAATGTGCACTGATTTAAACCCATATCTCTTGGCATGGCAGAAATTAACATAAACTACTTAACTCTTTATGTTATGCCCACAAGTATCTGCATTAGAGGTTTGTTTAAGGAGAGAGCAATAATAGGAACAAGACTGCTGTTTTCTTTAGATGTTATCTTGCTTCTTTCTTCAGTATATCAAAGTTATTTTATTGCAGTGCGGAGTTTAACTTTTTCCAAACTCCACTGTCCCCGTACAGTCACGTGACCAGATTTACTAAGCTGCAGGTTTGGAAAAGCGGAGATGTTGCCCATAGCAACCACTCAGATTCTAGCTCTTACCTTCCTATTACATACTAGAGAATGTCAGCTAGAAACTAATTGGTTCCTATGGGCAACATCTTCCAAACCCACAGCTTAGTAAATCTGGCCACAGAAACCGTTTTTGCCATGTTTGTTGTTTGTGTTTTTTTTTTTGTTTTTTGTTTTTTTAACTTTACTGAACCTAGAGCCTATTTGAGCTTCAGTTTATTTAAAGATTCAGGATGCCATCATATTTATCCCAGTCATGTTTAAACTGTTCTACAGTTTTTAACTCTACCACCGCAGGTCAGCTGATCAACTACCCTATTAGTGAAGTAATTTATCCACGCCTTTACTCCAAACCCATTAGTTTTCAGTCTATACGCATGACCTCATTTTCTAATACACCACTTCATTTGGAAAATACCATCCTCCTGTACATGGTTACACCCATGGATATATATGTGAAAGCTGCTATCACATCCCCCTGTGTCTCTTCTACCCTAAGATATATACGTTTAGTTCCTCTAGTCTTTCGTGGTATGTTTTGTGGCACATGCCATGGACCATTTTAGTAGCCCTTCATTGGACAGTCTCTAATGTACGTCTTTCTCAAGGTATGGCCCCCAGAACTCAACACAGCATTCTAGGCAAGGCTGTATAGCATGGTTGCCGACTTTTGGCAGCTTCCCTCCGGGAGATCCCGGAGAGAAGCTAGCGACGCATGCGGGGGCGGGGCTTAATGACGCGAGTTATGAAAATCGCGTCATAAGGCTCCGCCCCTGGCTCATACTGCCCCGTTTTTTAATTGAAAATAGGGGTCGGGACGGGGCTTGATGCCGCAAATTGCTTCATCAAGTCCCTTCCTGTGCCTAGCAACACTAGTATACTAGTGTTGCTAGGCAGGGGGGCAGGACTTGAGGCCGTGGTTTCAGTGAAACCACGGGCCTCAAGTCACTTGCGGGAAATTTGCTGGCCCTCCCGAATTTCGGGAGTCTCCCGGACATTCCGGGAGAGTCGGCAACCCTGCTGTATAGTACAAATGTCCTACAATGTGGAATTACTTCAGGATCCCTATGAACTGCAGTATTGATAGACAGGGGGTGGGGCTTTATGACGTAATTTGCATATATCACGTCAATAAACCACGCCACCATACTTATTCATTCCTCCAGTCTACCTAGATCATCAGTCATGATTTGATGTTTACCCCTTCTGGTGTGTCTACTCTGTTATACATCTTCTGCAAAATGCATACTTTCCCCTATTACCATGTTTAATATCCCCAATAACAATATCATATGCTCCAACATGACCCATTCCATTAGCTACAAAACACTCTGGTCCTCAGTTTCCAACTGTACGTTACTATGGTTACCACCTTTGTTGCAGAGGCAAATAGGTTTTTAAATATCAGTCAATTCATATACACCAGGTGAGCGTGACAGTTGGAAGCTCAGGAGCAGATTAAATTGTACCTAATGGAATGGGTCTGCAATATTAAATAACACTGGTCACTAGAGGGGGAGATAAAGAAGCAGCCCTGAGGGATCCATTCACATCGGTTGCATTCTCCGCCTAAAAAATCTCAAAGTTCCTTTTTTGATGTCCCTTTTTCGAATACTTACCATTTTCTAAAATTTTTTTTAGAATGGGTGAGTATGCTGTTCGCACTCTCTGTGTGGGGTCAGGCAGTAGGGGAGGGAGGGTTAGGGTCAGGCTGCGGTAGATGGAGGTTTAGGGTCAGGCTGCAAGGGAGGTAGGGTTAGGGTCAGGCTGCGGGAGATGGTGGGTTAGGGTCAGGCTGCAAGTAAGGGATGGTTAAGGTCAGGCTGCCAGGAAAGGAGGGTTAGGGTAGTGAGAGGGGAGGGTTAGGGTAATTGGGGAAAGGAGTGGGGTGAGTATTTTTCTTTATCATTTTGGAGCATGGAGCTTTCAGTGTTCCGTGGATCGATTGCTATGCCTCATCGAGGTATATGCATTCGCAATCCTAGCCAGTTTGCAACTGGCTGGGAGGAAACGGACGTTCTGAGCGGAGCCCCACACCCCATTCACATATGGGAGAGAAAAAGCAGAACACATATATATATTAGATAAATTCAGACAGGAATTTAAAATAAATGTTGTTTTTTTTATTACTGAAAGGATTAAAATATAAATAACAAATTCACATAAATAATAAACATAAAAACACGTTGTAGGGGCAAATCATGAAAACTCTTCCTATACCCAGGATATGTGCACTGATCAGTCCAGACAGCAGATGGAAATCACAGTAACCAGCAGACAGGCTGGGGGGACAAGGCTTCAAGATCAACATCGCAGACAGGATCCTGGATGCATTTCTGGGCTCAGCCCTTTCTCAAAAGTGGGTCGAGTGCACAAGGGATTATGGGCCAGATTTACCAAGCTGCGGAAAGGGAAAAGTGGAGCAACCAATCGGATTCTAGCTTTCACTTTCCTATCACATACTAGAAAATGTCAGCTAGAACCTGATTGGCTGCTAAGGACAACATCTCCCCTTTTCCTTTCCCACAGCTTAGTAAAACTAGCCCAATATCAATATCTCTGGTATTATTTTTACTCATGAGATATTGACTATTAGCCTACCATGGCCTACTTTTACCTGTATGCCGCTATTTTGGACATAGTAAGTTTTAATAATTCTATGTCAGTTTATATATAATTTAAACCCACAGATCCCTCAGTGCCGTTTCCTTATCCTACCCCTCCCCTTTTGTTTATTTCACTAAATACATTGTTTTTCCTTTTAGCTCTCCTCAGGGTTTTAAAATCACATAATTACATAATTATTTTTGAATGCCAAACAAAGCTGGATATATTGTATTATATGCAGAAAACTTGTAACAAATCCAGAAGTTAATGAAAGAAAAGAACTCTGCCTAAATATATATATATATAAAGACCTTCCTATAAACCAATGCCTGAAGCTGCCAAGGGGAAGAAATATGAAATCTTGCAGGAGGGTGTACTCATACCAAGAGGTGAAAGTCATATTTCAGACACAATTATAATACCAGGATTTACTGAGGCTGAGTCTGGGCCTTTTGCGATAGGCTAAAAACACCTCATATCCCACTAGCACACCCCTACCAGACTCTGGGACATCCTCTATTCCCCGCCTCTTTCCCCCAACTTACTGAACATTCTGTGAATACATGGAGGATTCCAATGGGGTTTGTGGATGTATAATCACATGTTAATAGAATTAGGAAGTAGTTTTAAAGGCATGTCACATACATCTCCACAATCAGCACTTAAGAAAGATTTTTTTTCTGATGGTTATATGCATATCTAAACACATACCTCAACACTTCCTAAACACACCTCATATCACTACCGCTGAGGTTAATGTAAGCTTTTAGCTTTGACGCAAAATAAAACAAGAAGCGTTTAAAGTTCTGTTTACAGAAAAACTCTGTACCTTTCTTTTTGTAGAAGGATTTTATCGGTTTATATTCATTTCATTTATATGCATTATAAACATGTCCTTAACATTGAAATGTAATACCCATGTATAGAAAGAGTATAGTTATAGCATATTATATACATATTGTGCAAACATCGCAGACCATCATTCCTAGAATGTGCTATAAGTGTCATAATCTGAGGGATCCACCCTGTCAAATAGACCTCAGAGACTATAGGAATGTACCCAAGTTAAACCCTGTGTTGGGAAGAGGCAGGGATTATGGTAATGGTTTACTTATTTTGTCCAATCAGCCTGAGGGGAGGGCTTTGGCTCTAAATCCCTCCTCTTTGTCACCAGGAATTTGCCCATCCTTTCCTCCCTTTGCTATTTTAATAGCCTTGATGGTAATATTTGGTTTTATGCTGTGCACTTCACGGGTCTCACATTTTTCCTTTGTGGCAAATTTGAATTGCTATTTGAGGTCTCTAAGTGTGGCAGGAGGGCAGTGCAGTTCACCAGGTGTATCCTGGTAGACGCAGTGCTGGTAAATTGGGGTCCCTCTCTTAAACTTGATGCTGGTTTGGTCACAATGGAAGGCAGCAGCCCTGGGTGTCTTTTTTGGGGTTGGCCCTGGTCCAGTGGGTTATTGGGAGAATGTGTCTTCTGTCTCTGAGGCGGAAGTCAGGCCCCAGTGGAAGTGGGGTTGATAAGAGTGTGGGCCCCTGTTGCAAACGGCCCTATTGCTGTCGTGACCTGAAGTCGTGTCAGCGGCACACTGAGCTCTGAGTCTTCATCGCCCGCTTACAAGGGTCCCCATTGCCTCCCAGGTCCGCTGACAGAGGGAGGCAATGGGGAACCTTGTAAGCGATCCTGGGCGCACAGGACCTCCCCTGTCCATGGACCTGGGTGCCCCCTTTTGGGGGAGCGAGATGCAACCTCACCGTTTCGACACCACTGTTTGTATGATTTATTGTTGTATAATTTTATGGTTATTGTTGCAATTTTATTATTATTTGTGAATACATTTCTGCTAAATCCATATTTACCAAACCTGATTACTGAGTAAAGGTGGGGAGGTAACATGGGTCACATGTTAAGACCAAACTGACCGACTCAACCTTAAGCCATATATCGGAAATAACAATCAAACACTTTTTTTCAAGAGCTGACATATAACTTGGCAACAGCAAACGCCTTCACATAATAGATACATCCGTAGCAGCAAGAGAGATTTCATACTGGCAACACACAATGTCTTAATTAAGTTACAGGTTCACTAATATGATGCAAAGACCTATTATATAACTCTATTGTGCCAACAGACGCTACATAAGAGCACACTGAGCATTTAGTTACAGGGGAAAATTGACAGACCAACATTGGACCAGATTTACTAAGCTGCGGGTTTGGAAAAGTGGAGATGTTGCCCATAGCAACCAATCAGATTCTAGCTGACATTCTCTAGTATGAAATAGGAAAGTGAGATCTAGAACCTGATTGGTTGCTATGGGCAATATCTCCAGTTTTCCAAACCCGCAGCTTAGTAAATCTGGCCTCTGAAGTGCCCGACATAGTCATAATTGGTGACATTCACATCTGAAATTTGAAGTGACCCATAAATATTGTTCCAGAGATACTCAAAATGATTGTCTACCCCACTTAACACTTTGTGTGTTAATGTGGTTGCTAGTTATCAGTATAATTATCTTACCTCTCGGTTCTGGAATGATGACTTTTGATCTGAAAAGGAAAAAAATATATACAGATTGAAATAAAAAAAATAATTGTTATAACATTACATCCCAGATGTAAAATGAGCAGGAGAATGTACTAGATGGTATAAGTACAATGCCAGTCCCAGGTGGAAAAAGGACCAGAGTACTGACAAGGTCAAATACAAAATGTAGAGTAAAGGCACAGAAGGGGCAGGTACAAAAACTGACAGGGAAGGCAACAAAACCAAGGAGGACAATGATCAGGCAAAATTCTGGACAAGCCAAGGTAGAAAGTAAGAAGAAACAAAGCTTTAGAGTCAAGGGAAGTCACAATCTGGCACCATTGGTATAGAATAATATAAATGTCAGCGAGCAACAGCACTGCCGGATCTTTATGAAAGCACCAACTAATCATCTGCGGGAGGTTGGCCAAGCCAATCACCTGCATGGATAGATGAGAGCCCCGACTTTTAAGCAACAGCAGGGACCTTTCACAGCAATTTGTGCCAAGCAGCACAGCTGATCAGTAGAGGGGAGTCCTTGATGCTAAGCAGCCGTCAGGACACACGCTCTGCTAAAGTAAACAAAATATCCCAACTGTCGGAGATGACTGGTAACAATAAAGAAGACGGTGTGAGGAAAAGACTGCATATACGCAATCTACATACCGAAACGATATGTAGATTACGTACTATAGTTACTACGCATGCGCAGTAGCTATATATCGGCACATTACGGCCATCTGTGGAAGACGGCTGTAGTTGAGGATCCGTCCCATTGTACCAATATTTCATATCTGATGGGCAGCCAATCTAATACGTTATACAGGTGACATATAATATTGTATGCAATATGCATTGTGTACACTATCCAATCATTGAATCTGATGGTCCACCAGGATACTTTCATATGATTAGTTTGAAATTACCCCATATTTTATCAGCATTATCAACTCCTCCATCCAATTTCTCCCTTGTTTAAAAACTCTGCCATAAAAATTTGTACTATTTGAGCTAATTTTATTAAAATTTAGTACAGAATTTAAGGCATGTACACAACACAGACTATATGCAGGATGTATGTAATATGGAGGGAGAGGTAACTTGCTTTATCAGTGGAAGGCAGTAAGTTTCATAGTGTCATTAATAAACTTATGTGACAAATTCCATGATCCATAAAATGATAATGCATCGCTTGCTATGTGAAACCAATTTCAAGGTCAAGAAATGGATTCACAAAGTTCTAAAAAGTAAAAATAATATTTCCAGCAAAATAACCTCTCTCGCTGGGGCATGCTTTATAGTATACGTTAGACGTTCAAGGCACTTATGAAAATGAAAATAAAACCAGGTACTTACCCCCATTTTCACCAGTGACAAGATCAGCACAGCCTTTTGCTAGTAGAGGTTACAAGGTTTCTCTAGTCTATACCACAGCAGTCTCAAATGAGACAATCAACAGGATGGAACATTAACCCCTGAAACACCAGGAAGCACCCAACTCCACAAGCTAGCATAGAGGTATAAAACTGCAGCAAGACATGGTGCCACTGTATTTAGATTATAAAAAAAATGCCCAACATGAAATGCATTCAAAAAGTAAGTTATTTCGAAATAAAGTGTGTGATTTAAAAATTACAAAGAGATAAATCAATTAAAAAAAAAGTGGGTGGCAGATTTATTGTTATATCATTTCTTTTTTTAATCAGCATTTAAAACTTAACCTCACAATCCATCTCTGGAGGCAGCCATTTAGTGAGCAAAGCCAATATTCACCTATAGGTGTTGCCCATAGCAGCCAATCATATTGTAGCTTTCTTTTCTGCAGTACATTCTTTATCAGTGCTGACCTTCAATGGGCAGCAAATTACATTTAATCTGGGTTATGGGTTCCAACAATGCATTTGTTCAAAGAACGAGACACCTGTATGCAATATCATACCATCTGGCATCTTACAGAAGTGTTACACACTATTAACTATAAATGTGTCTTTTTCCTAGGGCTGCCTGTTGCTCTTCACGGCTCTAGGTGATAGCTAAAATCTGATTGGTTGCTATGGAAAATGCATCTGCTCAATTCCATGATTCCCATTTGGCACATGGCACTTTCTGGGCATACCTACCAATTCATCTGGAAAGTTCCGTGTTTTTTTGTAAAGGGGGGCATTGTTTTGAACAAATATTCTCATTTAGAGGCTGCGATTATAGAAGAATGTGGGCTCATGAAGGGGCAGGGCATATTTTGACCCATTTTATAATCTGCGAAAGATGGGAGTTATGGTTAGTGGCAAGTGCAGGATCACCACAAGGAGTTCTGCCCCCTATGTGATGACAACCATGACATCACATAAGGGGCAGAGTATTGCAGACCTGCAGTTATGATTCAAATTGGGCTGATGTGCAGGGGAGTCCTTCCCTGTACATCTGATAAAGAGAGTATCCTCGCCCCCCTCCCCCTCTGGGCTCGTAACAAAACTCCTGGTAGTCCCCCCTGATAGTGACCCTGGGCATGCGGTACAAGATTAACCTCTCTATCTGGACCCATATGTCTGAGGGGTCCCTGGTGCCTACCTGAAGGGTGACAGTGGCTCTTAGCTCATTCATGGAATGGCATTCTGGAGGACGTTAATGTTGTGCCTAGGGGCAGCCCGCGACTATATTTAGGTATGACTATTTTTCCTTTTAGTGTTTTTTTTTTTTTTAACAATTTTACCCCTTAATGCCCATTCAGTTAAAAAAAACAGCTCCCTGTAAATGTACACTACACAACAATAAGGATCTTTTGTTTTCTTTTAAACTGTAGGGTTTGGGTCGCGTAATTTGAGAAAATACGTCCGTGCAAGGGGTGTGCCGTGGGGAGTGTATTGACCTTACGTGTACGAAAATACGCACCGCTAAAATACGTACGCACACACGTTGTTCAGGATCTACCCCAAAGAGAGTATCCTCGCCCACTCCCACTCTGGGCCCGTAACAAAACTCCTGGTAGCCCCCCCTGATAGTGACCCTGGGCATGCAGTACAAGATTAACCTCTCTATCGGGACCCATATGTCTGAGGGATCCCTGGTGCCTACCTGAAGGGTGACAGTGGCTCTTAGCTCATTCATGGAATGGCATTCTGGGGGACGTTAATGTTGTGCCTAGGGGCAGCCCGCGACCATATTTAGGTATGACTATTTTTCCTTTTAGTGTTTTTTTTAACAATTTTACCCCTTAATGCCCATTCAGTTAAAAAAAACAGCTCCCTGTAAATGTACACTACACGACAATCAGGATCTTTTGTTTTCTTTTAAACTTATAAAAAGTTATCAGAGACCTTTTTCATCATTTGTTTCTTTAGAATGTGTTTGTGCATTCAGCTGCATGTAATGGCTGCTGGGAGAACACGCCAGATTGTAAGACCCAGATGAAGTTCAGTGACTGTTGGCTGTTCACCCCTCTCCACTGTGAGCTGATATCTCTAGTGCATGTCTACTGACTCCCACTGACACAGAGGATCCCTGCGTTTCATCAGCGCTCCCTGCACAGGAGAGATTACTCGCCCCCTCTTCACCACACGCTCACTAACATCAGCAAGTATTCTAATGAAATTGCTTTATGCTCTGGTATCTAAGCCCGTTTACAAGTTCAGTTTGATTTACAGTCCAAATAATGCTGTAATCTGTTGTGAAGCTGTGATATCGTTTAAAAGGACATCACATTGTTTGATTAGATTTTTAAAACTTCTTAATTTTCACCGTTCAAGAATGTAACAATGTTGTTCCACTTCTGAAGTGTGGACGCTCTTATTACTGTCTAGCCAACGATTCTGCATCTACTTGCTTTGGGCTTGTATTTCTACATCTTTGATGCCTTGAGCAGAAGATTATGGGAGATGGTAGTGTGTACACATGAATCGGCATGCATTGTGATAAATTGTATGTAGTGTGTACCCATTGGGTGTGGGTCCCCCGCTAAGAGTTTCGAACTGGCTGGGATATCGATTGCTTATGCCTCAATAAGGAATAGCAATCGATCCTCGGAGCACCGCTAGCCTAAAAACTACCCCAACCCTTTCCCTAATTCTAACCCTAACCCTCCCTTCCCTGCAAACTGACCCTAGCCCTTTCTTCTTCCTAGCCTGACACTAACCCTCCCTTTTCTATAGCCTAACCCTAAGCCTGATTATAACCCTCCCCTTTTATGGCTCTAACCCTAACCCTCCCTTTTTAGGAGCCTAACCCTAACCCCCCTAACACTAAAAGTCCCTGGAAAGCTTACTGACCTCTCCGGAGCTGTCAGTGGCATGTGCTGTGAAAATGAATGGGTGTGTATGCCGATCAGCACACTCACCCATTCATAGAAAAAAATTCTAAATTGGCTGCCTATTCGAAATAGAGTCAGCTGAAAAGGTGAACCGAGGGTTAATTAACCTGAGGGAAAATTAAACTGCGTGGCTGGGAATGGAGGCTGGATTGAGTTGCCAGAGGGGTTTTTGGGAAGGGTAAATATTGTTATTAAGACACCCAATCCTGGCTTAGAGGGGGGGAGTGTCTGGGTGCACAATTAAAACCCCTGGTGTGTTTCTGCCCAGCCTCTTTTCCCTTTGGATTGTCAGTGCTGCATACTGCTGCCCAAATCTGTTTTATCAGGCCAGTATCTTTGCTTACTCTTGGTGGTTTGCCTGTGTTTTGCCTGTGTTTTTTTTTTGTTCTTGCTTTGTTGGGTACTCACTGTGGAATGTCTGCCTCTGCATCGGTGGCTCAGCGGCGCGGCCGTTCAGGCCGTGTGTCCCGCCTCCCTGCCCGCCTTGTGGATGCCTCCTCGGCCGCCCCGTTGTCTCCCCCTGCGGTTCGGTCCCGCTCCCTTGAGAGGGGAGGGGACCGTGGCCTCTCCCTGCTGCCTGAGGCCCCGGCCGGAAGTGGCTTCCGGCCGGCGACGCGCGGGCATAGAGCGTCCAGGCGCTCTATTCCCCGCAGGAGAGACGCTCCTTTGCGTCTCTCCTCTCCTCGGAGGACTCGGGGCAGCGGCGGTTCCCCCGTGGCGCGGCCCGCTCACGGAGGCGCGTGTGGGCGGGTGGCGCTGACGGGGGGGTCGGCGGCTGTCCCTGCGACCTCACCTGCTGAGCCACCGATGATTGTGGGGGACCTTGGGGGGGTGAGTGGCGGGGCCTCCCCTGCTGGGCTAGCGGCCCAGGG
>WWET01000098.1:142762-162911 GCA_011038615.1 Limnodynastes dumerilii | reverse complement strand
GGCGTATGGCCCCTTCCTTACGCCGGCTGAAGGTTACCCTAACTTCAGCCGGCGTAAAGAAGGGGCCATACGCTCGCACAGGAGCGTATGGCCGCCTAGCCCGCCCCCCCACTCTCATTTAACTAGTTCTCCCGTTTCCCTAACCTGTACGTAGGGACGCTGGGGGACGTCCCTACGGCGCTGCTACGGACGCCCGATCCACGATCGGGCGTTGCCGTAGCGACGCCGGGCAGCATGCGCAGACCGGCTTTTCAGCCGATCTTACGCTTACGCCCGCCGTCCTAGCGATGGCGGGCGTAGGTCTGGATCAGGCCCTATGTCACTTGTGCACTGCCACATCTTTCATCACCATGATGCTGGCAAGACCCAAGGTGCACACAACAGAGAGCACAGAGGATGACTTGCAAAGAAGGAGAAAAGTAGGGTAATGTTGAAGGGAGAGAAAGAAGGGTTGGATACGTAATTTCAACAAATTCCATTTTCTTCAGCTTCTGTCAGGGTAACTGGGTTGCCATCTCAAGGGGGTGGGACTTATTATAGCGTCCAGTATAGACACGGTAATGTTTATTGTTTTAGTCTTCCAAACTACCGCCATTTTAAATAAACAAAAATGGGAAAATGTAAGGTACTGTAGAGTATGGGTCTCTGTCTGTGTGAGAGAAGTTCTAAGCAGTGTGTTAGCTTGAATACATGGATACAGCAGGTTTTTGCATCTGGTCCACAATGAATTGTAGAAGGACAGATAATAAAGAGACACATATTAAAATATACTTGATTTGGTATGCAAAGAAACGTTCTCAGTCTGCAGCCAGAAATGGCTATTTTAGAAATAGAGACAGCTGAAAGCTCATTTTCGTCTGTCTCTAGTTCGAAACGCAGCCATTTTTTTCTTGAATGAGTAAGTATGGTGATTGGCACACTTACCCATTCTTTTACGGAAGGAGGTGAGCAACCTCTCCTGGGACTTTTAGGGTTAGTCTCTGGGAAAGGGAGTGTTAGGGTAAGGCTCTGGGAAAGGCAGGGTTTGGGTTAGGGTCATGGAAGCTTATGGTTAGACTGTGGGTAGGGGAGTCTTAAAGTTAGGATGCGGGGAAGGGAGCTTCGGGTTTAGGCTGCAGGGAAGGGAGAGTTAGGGTCAGGCTGTGGAGAAGGGGAGTGTTGAGGTTAGGGTAATGGAAGGGGTAAGTTAGGGTCAGGCAGTGGGGAGGGGAGTCTTACGTTTAGGCTGCGGGGAAGGGACTCTTAGGGTTGGGCTGCGGGGAAGGGAGAGATAGGGTCAGGCTACAGGGGAAGGGTTAGGGTAAGGATTAGGGAATGGGCTGGGTTAAAATTTACACTTACTTTTCAGAGTTCTTCCATGAATCGATTGCTTTGCCTTTTCGGAACTGGTTGGGAGGGAACAGCCCTTTCGAAATAGGGTCGTTCTTAGTGGAGACCCTCAAAGAAAAATGTACATAATATATGATTTATGCTTTGTATTAATGGATGGGATAAAGAATCAAGAACGAAGTCTGTTTCCCAAGAGTTGCTGCAGCAGCCGAGGCTTACATTGGCCCAATAAGAAAGAACAATTTAAGAATATACATTTATTACACACACACGCATGTACTGTATGTGTAGAATGTGGGAGCTCGCTGGCGCCTCAGGGTATATCCTAAATGAGCTGTGACGTACTTGTAACCTTTCCTTTTTGGTCAATTCATCTGTCAGACAGAACGTAAGCCTGGCTGACTATGCAAAACAAGGACCCTCGAAACAAATCTAGGGGAAAGAAATCAGGAGACAAACAAATGAGACAAAGCTGATTACAATATTGCCACAAGGCATGTCTGCAGCGCAACCAGCAAACAAGTTAACCCTTCACGGGCACCGGCGCTTCAGCATGATATTTAGCAATGAAGCCATTAAAGGTATCCTAAATGCAGGTTATAATGAGTTTTCTTTTCATTTTAAATAAAGCAAATTTTAAACAATAAATGATACATATTTTCTTTACCTTGTTCCCACCTTCACCAAGAATGTAATGTACAAATGTAATGTAGTAGTAGAAGCGTTACACAGGCTGTGCTCCTTTACATAGGTGATCCTGGTATGGAAACATGAGCGACAGAGAGCAAGAATGGGGGCGATGAATAGAATGCGATAGAACAGGGAGAGACAGAATGAGACAGAGCGAGAGAAAGAGAGAGAGAGAGAGAGTGCCAGAGGGGTGAGAAAGCGAGAGGTCTACAGGTTGAGAGAGGTAACCAGAGGTCAGTGGCGGCTTTGGAGGGCGGTGATCGGGGCAATCGCCCTCCCCCTAGTGAAGTGCCAGTCTGGCACTTTGCTTCCTTTCTCAAATGACGCAGAGTGAGGGGCTTGGTCAAAGGCGGAATTAGTGAGTTGTGGGCCAAAAAATATGCTTTGGCCCTGATGATATCCCAGGAAAGCCAGTGGAGAGCTCCGGTGGTGCGGTGATGACAGCTGTGGACACTTTTATCAGCATGGGCCCTGGTGCCACTGCATCTGTTGCACCAAAGGTAGTTCTGCCCCTGGGCCTGGGTACACTTGCATCCTGGTCCCAGGCTCTCTCCGATTCATGGTTCCACAGCTCCCTGGTGTCACAGACAGGGGAAGGCTGGAGGGGGCGGTCCAGCTGCCATCACAATTCACTGACTCCTCCCCCTTCCCTGCACCAGCATGGTTGCCCAGAAGATGGGGGTTTTAGAGAGAGTGAGAGAGTGAGTGTGTTTGTGTGTAAGAGGAAGCTGTAGTGAGTATGGGGCTGATCCTGAATGACCGCCACCGTAGTTACGGCGGGTGTATGTGTAAGATCGGCTGTTTAGCCGATCAGGGCATGTGCTGGGCAGATGTTGCCCGGCGTAGATAGGGATTTCCTGTAGTCAGGGTGTGGCGTCCCTGACTGTATCGTAGACAGTTGCAAATATTATTAAGAAGTCCTTGGGACTGTAACTGATTTGACCCCTGGTTGCAGTCCCCAGTTAGAATGTCCCATTTCCGATATAGAGACATCCAAAACTTCCTTTTCGGAAGTCCCTATTTCGAATACTTACCAATTTAAAAAAAATTTTCAGAATGGGTGAGTATGCCGAGTCAGCTTACTTCACCCATTTACATTCGCAAATTCCACCGCCGCCAATATCCCTCCGACGTCGCTCCGCCGCTGCTATCGCCAGACTGAGGGAAGGGTGAGTAACCTCTCTGTGCGGGGTAGGGAGGGTTTGGGTCAGGCTGCTGGAGATGATGGGTTAGGGTCAGGCTGCAAGGAAGGCGAAGCTAGAGTAGCCTTCAGCCGGCGTAAGGAAGGGGCCATACGCCCGCACAGGGGGAGTGCCACGCTCAGTGCTACATCGTAGATCTGGAGGGGGAGTGCCACGCTCAGTGCTACATCGTAGATCTGGATCAGGCCCGCAGAGTGTAATTACGCTAGGACCGGGGGAGTGCATAGATGTTACACTGTGCGTTAGTATGCACAGCGCAACATCGTAGTTCTGAAAGAGAGAGAGAGAGAGAGAGAGAGAGAGAGAAAGAGATGAGGGGCCAGATTCAGACTTTATGCAAAGTGCATAAATCAGGAGTCTGGGTGGAAGTGTGGATGCGTTCGGCAGCTGTTCCTTATGATAGAAGATACGTTTGACAGGGCAGGCCTTCCCCTCCACTCGCCTAAAGTACACAAGTTTAGTGGGGGTGGGGGAGATGATTACTTTACAGTATAGGCAAGTTTAACACCTTCCTCATGGATCCGCGGTCGTATGGTTTTATGGACCGCTGATCGGCACGAGGTCTGAATCCGGCCCGAGGTGAGGAGATTGAATGAATGGAGAAAGAGAATTCAAGGGCTAGATTTACTACACTGTGGAAAAGGAAAAATTGAGATGTTGTCCATAGCAACCAATCAGATTCTATCTGAAATTCTCTAATATGTAATGAAATGTAAGGAATGAGAGCTAGAATCTCATTGGTTGCTATGGGCATCATCTCCCCTTTTCAGTAAATCTAACCCTACTTAATGGGCTATGCAGTGATGAACTATACTTTTTAGATATGTGCAGTGAAGCACCTGGAAGGAGATGTATAAGAACCCAGAGTCAGTTCTACTTAGAATACACTCAGAAACACATCCTCGACCCCCCGAGCTCAGCACCGTGGTAGCCTTTTCCTCTCTGCTCTCCATGTATTTATTTAGAAGTCTTGCACAACCTGAATTTACACCTCCGTTATAATGTGTTTCTTTAATTACATCCAGTGGGGACACATTCAGTGCCTGAAGTAGAGTTGTGAGTGTCTTTGCTGGTAAAACAACATGGCATGCACGACAACAGCAATTTGCATGTGATAATGAACTATGCATGAATAATAGTAATGACAGATGCAAATGCATATATTTCAGATGAACATTGCATGTAAATTGTGTAAACACACTGGGCCCAATGTTGGACCCCTTCCCTTTCCCATACATTGCTTTAAACATAAGGTAGCACATGTCTATTTTGCAAACAATTCACCATTTGTGTGTATATACTTTCTGGGCATGTGCAGAGCTGTAAAAACTGCTCATAGAGCCAGAACTCCCTGCAGAATCCTAAATCTCGAATTGGTAAAGGGAGGCCACTTCCTGCATTTGTACGGGGTGATGCTAGGCAGACCTCTGGATTGTACATATTGTATATACTGTACAATTTGCATACTCCCGCCACAGGGTCGTTTTTAGGGGCGGTCGAGCTGTGCAATCGCACGGGCGCGCCATAAGCTGACTTAAAGGGGGGGCACCCAGTATGTTTGCTCTGCCCTCCGCCGGGCCGTGCTCACACAGACTTATGGCGGCTTATACAGACGAATGACGCATGATGTGGCCAACATCATTCACATTACCCAGGGTTGCAGACTCTCCCGGATTATCCAGGAGACCGAAATTTGAGCAGTTCTCCAGGTATCCTGGGAGAGCTGGCAAATCTCCCGCATGTCCTGACCAGCTATCAATATCTATTGTAATCCCTAGAGTTACTAGGGATGGGCGGGACTTGATGATGTCATCAAGCCCCACCCACACCCTGGAACACTAGAGCTTACAGGAGTGATTGTCAGGGGCAGGGCTTAATGACACAATTTGCATAAATCACATCAATAAGCCCCACCCCCTTGTAGAAATCTATGGCTTTCCTCTGGGTTCTCCTGGAGGGGAGCTTTAAAAGTCGGCAACCCTTACATAACCTGAACTGGGTATATAGGGCTCCATCGGGAGAGACACACAGAAGGGGCAGAATTGCAAGCTGAACACACAAAAGTGGTAGAAGTGGATGACTGGCCACATACAAGGGGATTGAGGTGAATAGCTGGACACACACACAGACACAGAAGTGGAAGACCTTCCACTTCCTGCTCTGTCCTGACCCGCCGTCAGAAGTAGTACCAGAATGGAAATGGATCCTCATGATCCAGAATTCTCTCCTTGTAATGCAGTGCTTTGTGGTTAATCAGGATTTGGGTGGAGGGGATGCCTGCCCTGTTGGACGGATCTCCAAAAGTGTACTAATCAACGCCTTCTTCACGTTGTACTTACAAACATGTCCAATAATTATTCAAGAGGAACAAGGAAGAAGTAAAACGTCACACCTCATTTACATGCCTAGCTCCCTGCAATCTGATAGGCTAATATTGGCCCAGCCCACAAAATGGCCACTATTCTTGAGATAATAAGGGAAATACTTTCCTGTACCTAAAACCGCTTTTTCGTTTTGATGTGATCATTCCACTCTGGGAAGCTGAAACAATGTTTAAAGAAACAAAGTAAATTCTAGGTCATTTTAATCCTTGAAGGATGAGCGCAGGTCTAAAACAATTTGCATTGATACGAGAATGATGCTTCACATTAGCTGTGATCAAACAGTTGCTTCCCCCCCACTCACCCCAAGAACCAAAATGAATTGTTTCAATCTCATCTTCATTTAACTGTTTTTGAACAAAATGCTGACTTTGATGAAATTCTCTTTTATTTCCTCACACGTCTTGAAGTTATTTTTCTCTGGAAATGGAGATTTAATTGTAGTTGATATTCTTTTTTTCACCTTGATTTGAATGTTATAATTGGATTGAAAATATACGTTTTTTTTTTTTAAACAAACTTTGTTTTTGCAAAAACTACTTGAAGGACAGCACTATGCTATATATGTCTCACTCTTTGTTGTTTGTCAACCTACTGAATTTCTTGAGAATATGGCATTTTAGGGATATAGGAATCACTATTTCATGTGACTTAAAGGTAGCAAAACAATGTAACAAAATAATGAGAAAAGCAAGTCAGATGCTTGGGAGAGGAATTAGTAGAAAAAAGAGAGTAGAAATTCCGCTTTATAAGTCATCGCTGATGAGAACGGCCCGTTTTCGAAAAGGCCGTTTTCTCCCAGCCAGTTGCGAACTGGCTGGGAAATCGATTGCTTCTGCCAGGGGAGAAGCAATCGATCCACTGAAGAAAGAAGATGTAGCGGAGAATGGTGAGTATTAATGTAACCCCAAACCTTACCCTCCCTTCTCTGCAGCCTGACTCTAAGTCTCCCTTACCCGCAGCATGACCCTAAAGCAGAGTACACACTGGTACTTTTCAGCAGATATTTCCAATCTCCCAATCAAAAGACTGTTTCAGATATCTTACCAGTGTGTACTGTCCAAAGATCTCCTAATAGACACAGTACACACTTTTAAAAATCAAATGCTATCTTTCCATGGTTGATCTGGCATATTAGGAGTTCTAAAAGATCAAACAAAAAGATCACAGACTGTTTCAAACTATTTTTGTGCATCTTTGGACAGTACGCACTGGTAAGATGTCTGGTGAAATGGTCTTTTTATTGGGCGATTGGAAAGAATATTTTTCAAAAAAGCCCCAATGTGTATCCAGCCTAAGACTCCCCTCCCTTCAGCCTGACCCTAAGACTCTCCTCCCTTCAGCCTGACCCTAAGACTCCCTGCAGCCTAGCCTAACCCTCCCTTCATTGCTCAGCCTGACCCTAAGACTCCCCTCCCCTCAGCCTGACCCTAAGACTCTCCTCCCTGCAGCCTGACCCTAAGACTCTCCTCCCCGCAGGCTGACCCTAAGACTCTCCTCCCCGCAGCCTGACTCTACGACTCTTCTCCCCGCAGCATGACCCTAAGACTCTCCTCCCTGCAGCCTGACCCTAAGACTCTCTTCCCTTCAGGCTGACCCTAAGACTCTCCTCCCTGCAGCCTGATCCTAAGACTCCCTTCTCCACAGCCTAACCCTAAGACTCCCTTCTCCACAGCCTAACCCTAAGACTCTCCTATCCTTAGGCTAACCCTAATACCATAGACTTCTCTGTAATACTCACCTCCGTGCAGCAGATCTGCTGTGGCGCGTCAGGTCTGCGGCGATTTCCGAATTAATGAATTGGTAAAAATGCCAAACAATAACTTTGTCATGCTTACCCGTTTATTAAAGAAAGTTGCTAATTCGTCATTTTTTGAAGTAAAGGCAGCTGAAAATAAGCTTTCGGCTGCTTGTATTTCGAAAAGGAACTTTCGTTCCGCAGACTGGCATTCCATTGGTACGGCCTCACCTGGAGTACTGTGCTCAGTCCTGGAGGCCATGGGCTGTATTCACAGATCTGTTTTTTAAAAGTATGCAATTAAACGCGCACACGTAGAAAGGCCACACCCACCAAGATTCTTTATAACGGCGTCCTCAAGCGTTCATTTAAATGCCGTCCCCCACCCACTTTCATTGAAATTTCCAAGTACGTATTTCAACCCCGCCCATCCATGCGTATGCCCCCAAGTGCGATTCACATGTCTGTGCCTAAAGCACTTACTTGCGTAATACAACGCATGCGCAAAATACGCACGCAACGCCACATGAAAACGGATCTGTGAATACGGCTCCATATCTCGAGAAAGACATAAATACATTGATAAAAATAGAAGAAGAGAAGAGAAGAGCTACTAAAATAGTACATGGCCTGTGTCACACAACATACAGAGAAAGCACAGAAGGGAGAGCAGGGTTATGATTGCAGCTTTCACATATATCAAGGGAGGAGAACCAGGTACAAGAGGTTGGCATTTATGGAAAAGGAAGATATCTATTAGAACAACGCTTGTGAGCGAATTTACGCGTGGCGGAGATGTAAAATCGCGTTTTGGTAAGTACTGCGTATGTGCACCATAAAAAAAACGCCCAGTAACGTAGCGTAAATGTGAACGTATGGGCCATTCACGTATGTGTCACGTAAATCCTTACGTGTGGGCGTGCCAATTTTACGCTTGTCAAAAATACATCTGAAATACGCTATGTAGGCGGTGGTTGGTATTTAAAGTGTACAGTATGGGCGTGCTTAGTTGCGTAAATACGTGTTGCCCATACGTACGTGAGCAGATCACATCGGTTACGTGGGCAAAAGTTAAGGTAGAGTTTGGAGAGCGGATCTCATACATAATACGTACATTCAAGGGGAGTGTATAGAAGGTACGCACGCGAAAATACGCTACACGAGGAAACGTATTGCAAGCGGAGTTCTGGATCTACCCCAATGTGAGGAAAATTATTTCACTGAAAGTGTAATTTATAAATCAAATAACCTCATATCTGAGGTGGTTGAGGCTAACACAAGAGTTTAAATATGATTGGGATAAATATAAGGATATACTGTACTATATCTTAAACTAAATTGAAGGTCCAGTAGGGTCAGTATAGTTTAATAACAACTGTGCATACAGGACGGGCAGCGTGGCTCTTATCTGCCGTCAATTTCTATGGTTCTATCCTGTCTATCTGTGCACTTACAACATATATTTTACATGCTTGATTTATAGAGTTATTGAGGAAGATTCATCGCACATTATTTTAATTTTAAGTGAGAGAACATTGGCTTTTATATATCAATAAAACTGCCAGCTCTGAACAAGCACTTACTGAACCGAGCGATGGAATTTGCGTCAGATGTATTAGAATTCCGATCAGGGACCGTGAAGCTATATAGCACAAGACTGACATAAAAGGTGACATTAATATTATCTGCTTTGTACACAGGTGAAATAAAGTGTGTCTTGAATTGAATGAGCAATTTTATAGTAAAGTATAGTTTTAGAATTAACCCTCTTGCGCACACATCCTGGGCCTGATTCAGAGGCTGAAAATAAGAACTTAAACTTACACCTGGGCAAAACCATGTTGATTTCAGGGGGAGTCAAATGAATTGTATTCTTTGCATGCAGGGATATATCTTTGAATTGCTTACTGCACACATATATTGTGTTGCAATATGCCTTCATGGTGACTAATCTTCTTTCCCATGCAATAGGTTGCCAGAATGGTATATGGTGTCAGCGGGAAGGCAGTGCAGCATGAGTTAGAACTGGTAGGCAGTCACTTTTAAGTCCCTGTGGGTAACTTCTCCCCTAGCCTTGGTATTAAGGTTTGGTCGCAGGTTAATGGCTGCGGCACTGGGTTTCGTTTTATGGGCAGGTGCAGGTCCAATAGGTTAATTGGGAGTCTTGTCACTCTTTACGGGCTGTTATTGCGGCTCCCCTCTGCAAGTGGGGTGGTTATATGTCCCCACTTTGGGTTATCAGGCGTCGGTAGATGTGGGGTAGTTATATGCCCCCACTTTACTCCCTTTAGGGTTAACAAAATCTTAACCCAGGATCTGCACTGCCTTCTTCCGTCACCATTTCTGTGTTATTTGTGTATTCTTTATTGTATTGTTTATTATTGTTTATTTGAAATATTGTAATAATAGACTCAAGGACTGGGCTGAGTCCTTTTTTCTTGCAACACTGTATGGTTACTTGAGCAAATGGGTAAGGATAAGCCTTTCATTTAGTGGGCACCAAGGAACTGACTCCACCTTGAGGCGTTTATATGATTCCCCTGCAATTAACATGGTTTAGCCCAGGAGTAACTAATTTCAAGCACTTACTTAAGTCTGGATCTGGCCCTATTTGTATAAATACGGTTAACTATTACCTGTGCTCCTTTTTAAACTTTTTTTTTTTTTTTTTTTTTTTTTTTAAATCTATGTCCACATGTTCTAGTCGGGTATAATTCTGTTCTCATTATATGTGATGTGTTATATGTAAATCTTCAGAGAAGTAAACCTTACCTCACTTTTCATAGGATGGGTTCATGAAATACCAGCCATTTATTGTGCAGGTTGGTTTTAATTAAAAAAGCAAGAGATACAGATAGTGAACCCATATAGTGTGGATTGGAAACTTAAAGTGGCCCTGGTAATTAATCCGCATAAGGCCACATGTGGATGGGATCAACTACAGAAGGAGCCAAAAATAAACCAAGTTAGATTAGTATGGAATTTAAAAAAAACCTTAGTAAGAGCAGTAAATATATCATGTGAATGGGGTTCTGTAAAGTCAATAAAGTAAAAGAAAAAGTGTAATGTAAATGAGTTACAATTCAGCATCTACTGATATTGAATGGTATTTCACAATGCACTAAAGAGATTTATAGTGATGTCCAGGGCCACCATCCGTGGGGGACGGAGGGGACGACGACGACGATGTCAGCTGGGACTTTGTTATTAAGTGGTAAAGATGAAATTAAAAAAGACGCCTTCAGATCATCCTCACAAGTAAACAATCAGCACCAGGATAGTGAAGTCTCATATTTCATATCCTTTGTTGATAATGGTTCTGTTGTTGATAGTTATGCCAGAGAAAGAGGGCCAATTAAGAGCTAATTTTGTCTCATACAAGGTCACGAGGAGCAGATAAGGCAGCTGGATGACCAGACAACTATAAACCGGCTGACTCATATGGAATAAAATATCTGACAAACAAGTTTCCTTATTGTTTTCACCTCCCTGGTGTGCCAGCAAAAGAGTTACATTATAATATTCTCTATTTTATTTATATATATTTTTAATATTCTAGGATGAAAATTTCACTTGAGCCTCCCTCCCCTTACATTGCCGTTACCCTAACCCTCCCCTTACATTGCCGTTACCCTAACCCTCCCCTTACATTGCCGTTACCCTAACCCTCCCCTTACATTGCCGTTACCCTAACCCTCCCCTTACATTGCCGTTACCCTAACCCTCCCCTTACATTGCCGTTACCCTAACCCTCCCCTTACATTGCCGTTACCCTAACCCTCCCCTTACATTGCCGTTACCCTAACCCTCCCCTTACATTGCCGTTACCCTAACCCTCCCCTTACATTGCCGTTACCCTAACCCTCCCCTTACATTGCCGTTACCCTAACCCTCCCCTTACATTGCCGTTACCCTAACCCTCCCCTTACATTGCCGTTACCCTAACCCTCCCCTTACATTGCCGTTACCCTAACCCTCCCCTTACATTGCCGTTACCCTAACCCTCCCCTTACATTGCCGTTACCCTAACCCTCCCCTTACATTGCCGTTACCCTAACCCTCCCCTTACATTGCCGTTACCCTAACCCTCCCCTTACATTGCCGTTACCCTAACCCTCCCCTTACATTGCCGTTACCCTAACCCTCCCCTTACATTGCCGTTACCCTAACCCTCCCCTTACATTGCCGTTACCCTAACCCTCCCCTTACATTGCCGTTACCCTAACCCTCCCCTTACATTGCCGTTACCCTAACCCTCCCCTTACATTGCCGTTACCCTAACCCTCCCCTTACATTGCCGTTACCCTAACCCTCCCCTTACATTGCCGTTACCCTAACCCTCCCCTTACATTGCCGTTACCCTAACCCTCCCCTTACATTGCCGTTACCCTAACCCTCCCCTTACATTGCCGTTACCCTAACCCTCCCCTTACATTGCCGTTACCCTAACCCTCCCCTTACATTGCCGTTACCCTAACCCTCCCCTTACATTGCCGTTACCCTAACCCTCCCCTTACATTGCCGTTACCCTAACCCTCCCCTTACATTGCCGTTACCCTAACCCTCCCCTTACATTGCCGTTACCCTAACCCTCCCCTTACATTGCCGTTACCCTAACCCTCCCCTTACATTGCCGTTACCCTAACCCTCCCCTTACATTGCCGTTACCCTAACCCTCCCCTTACATTGCCGTTACCCTAACCCTCCCCTTACATTGCCGTTACCCTAACCCTCCCCTTACATTGCCGTTACCCTAACCCTCCCCTTACATTGCCGTTACCCTAACCCTCCCCTTACATTGCCGTTACCCTAACCCTCCCCTTACATTGCCGTTACCCTAACCCTCCCCTTACATTGCCGTTACCCTAACCCTCCCCTATGCGGACATCTACAATGGCATGAACTTTTATGGGGGCAACTATCGAGGCATATTTAAGAATGGGGGCAACTACAATGGCATGAACTTTTATGGGGGCAACTACCGAGGCATATTTAAGAACAGGGGCAACTACTTTATGTTCATCCTGTACGGGGCCATGTATTGTTTATTTCTATGTAAGTGTGCATGTATTGTACCATTATTTAGAAGCATGTAATGTTTAAATAACTGTACGGGGTGACATTATTTCAGCGGCAGCATGTACTTAACCTTTGCCATGCTGGCGCTTATGGTACTATAAGGCACAGCATGCCCTGCAATACAAAGTACTATATGCCACTGCATGTTAAGGGTTAATTACTTGCCGCAGACATTTTTAGCCTCACTAATTAATAGGTTAGAAATTGCAAGCGAATTTGGTAAAGTCGCCTGTCAGATGCAACTGTTTTTATCTATGGCATTTTGGGCCTATTTAGCAGCGGTTTTATAAAAAAGCTCTTTGTAAATCCGGCGATTCCTATCTATTTAATGGCAATTTTAAACTATGGCGATTTTAACAATGGCAACTGAAGTGCAGCGATTTTTTGGGATGGCGATTTAGAAATACCATAATCTCTGGCAATTTTGACTTTACTTTCCATTATTAAATTCAGCGTTTTTAAAATCACCGCTAAATATAAGGAAACTGGCGATTATGAAAAAATACCACCCCCTCCCATACGGAAATCCAAAAATAAACAATAACAGCAATATTTAAAACATGTAAACTTGTACAGGCTGCTGCATTCCACCTCGCACCCTCTGTCTATACGCATCCGTTTGCATGTTTCAAATGCATGCACCTTTTCAGTACGTCCTATCTAAAATTGTAAAAGTCGCAGCCCTGGATAGGAGTGTAAGCCACGGATCCACTGCGGGCAAGATTTACTAAGCTGCGAGAAAGGAAAAGTGGAGATGCTGCCCATAGCAACCAATCAGCTTCCACATCTCAATTTCCTATTACGTACTAGAGAGCTAGAATCTGATTGGTTGCAGTACTTCTGTGCAATAAGCAAAATCATCCAGTATTTTGCCTGCATGAAAATAATAATGTAAAATAAAGCAAAATGATTTTGATCCCTTCACATAACAACATAGCTTAGTTTTGTGCTGTTATCCCTAACCCTTAATTAGCCCCATTACGTTCAACAATACAGACTCTGCTGTGGTCTTCTCTTTATTAATACTGTTGTCTTAAATTCAGCCTTGTACAGTAAATGTTGCTTGATTAATCTAAACATAGGAGCGTTGAAGGTAGATAATAAAATAAGATGTCACGCTATACAGGAAACGGAAGGAAGGATTGTCTTACTGAATAGGTTGCGTGTTCCTGAAATGTCCTTTTAGTA
The DNA here is from genome assembly GCA_011038615.1 of Limnodynastes dumerilii. Lineage (NCBI taxonomy): Eukaryota > Metazoa > Chordata > Amphibia > Anura > Limnodynastidae > Limnodynastes > Limnodynastes dumerilii. Next base: position 149,304 of record WWET01000098.1, on the reverse strand, counting down.
GAGGTGAAATCTGCAACTCAGTTTTGTCAGTCAGAGGTTAGATTGTTTTCTTACTGTCACCAAATCAATAGTTTTTCTGACAACCCAGTAAAAAGGTCTAATTTTTACAGGTAACTTCTATCTTCACCATAATGTAAAACCAGGTCATTTTCTTCATAAACGTTTATAAGAGCATGCCCTGAAGGCCATCACCTGGGCTCGCCAGACATGAGTCCCTATGTCTTTATTAAAACAATCTTTAGATCCTTCTAAAGAAAAAGTGGAGAAGAACAAAGCTTCCTTGCTGATTACATTTTACAACCGTGCTCTCCCAATTATGGGCATAGTGGGGCAGGAGTGTTGGAAATGGTGCGATGCACCCTTGCAGGGGCGCTATTTGTATGTGTGAGGGGGCAGGGAGGAATATAAGGGGGCATCCTGTAAGTATTGCCGGCTGATGAAATTGATGAGCCTGCATGAATGAGATTTATGCTGTTGGACACATTTGTATTGCTCAGTGGAAGTGAGCGCCGCGAATGCTGTCTTTTAGAAGTAGAGACAGCCGGAAAATGATTTTTGGCTGTCTCTATTTTAAAAAAGACAGCCCTTTTCTACGGGTATGGAAACCTTAGGGTCAGGCTGCGGGGAGGAGAGGCTTAGGGTCAGGCTGCGGGTATGGGAACCTTAGGGTTAGGCTGCAGGTAGGGAATGGTTAGGGTTATGTTAATGGGAGGGTTAGGGTCATGGAAGGAGAGTCTTTGGGTCAGGTTGTGGGGAGGGGATGCTAAGGGTTAGGGTTATGGTAATGGGAGGGTTAGGGTCATGGAAGGACAGTCTTTGTGTCAGGTTGCAGGGAGGGGAGGCTAAGGGTTAGGCTGCAGGTAGGGGAGGGTTAGGGTTATGGTTTTGGGAGGGTTAGGGTCATGGAAGGGGAGGGTCAGGATAACGATTAGGGAAAGGGTTGGGGTAAAATTTAGACTTACCATTCGGAGCTCCGTCTTTGGTGGTCAGGAGATTGCTTTGCCTCTGTAAACTGGCTGTTCCTTACTGGCTGGGAGAGAACGGCCCTTCCTTTCGCATCGGCGACCAACACTCGTATTGCTGGCTCTCAGTAATGCTGTCAATGAACTAGATCCAGATATCCTACAAGGATCACTAGGATGGAGAAAACCCCCTATTGGAAAGCGGCTCCTGTGTCAGCACTGCTTTCCCAGCATTGCTACTGATCCAGAAATCCATTATGGTTACAAAACTGACAGCGGGGCGAGACTTCTCACAGAGGGGAAGCGCGTCCACTCTGTGGTAGGGGGAGACCTGTGAATAGTACAGTAAGGTCCAGCTTCAGCTCTTGCACGCTATGCATACTCTCATTTAATGTGGGGACGATGTGGAAATCATAAGCTTGGGGTCACTAGCAGAGATCTATACAAGCCAGGGAAGCAGCCTCCTCTCACCCGCATGGATTTCTGGTTGCTCTTGTATAGTTTGAAGAAATAAACTTTTTCTAACACTGGCCCTGATCATAATCACGTTAGTCAGGGGAGTTACACAAGTGTCTTGCATAAGTCTGCTGACAAGTAACATTGGCGCATTACGCTTATGTATCTTCTACCCTCAGTTCCATACGGCAGAATATCAGAGGAAGGGGCCGGACTTTCACTTCTACATGCCTATACCCCGCCAGACAGATGGGAATAGGCATGATAATGAAGGCCGGAGGCGGAGATGATCAGCTCTGCACAGATCTGCGTCCATACGCACAGGAAGTAAGGTAGAGTTCTGGACACGTGAGTGACCCTCTCCGCATGAAACAGAGGCGTGACGGCCATGCGCTCCACTCCTCCCTGCAGTTTTCCAGATCTCGGTGCGTGCAAAAGTCGTACAGAGATCTGAATCAGGTCCAATGTTCTTATTTAAATTGCACACCAAAGGTACCCAGTTAAGAGGGTCATGATAACAGAGGGCCAGATCCAGACTCCCTCACACTTTGCGTACGTGCGGGAGTTTGTCCGTCGGAACAGAGAGAAGGGAGTGCACTCCCCCTGTCACTCCCCTCTCTCGTGCGGGCTTTATGGTAGCTTACACTGCCATAAGCGTGCGGATTAGCGGTCCGTGCAACCACTGATCCACACAAGTGTGGGAGACCCCTCCCACAATGTACAATTAGCATGCTTCCCCCTGCCCACTTTAGCGGGCGGAGGTGAAGCACAGCCCATTTCCTTTGATTCTTGCTATGCTAGGGTTACTGTCATAACACTAGCATAACACCTGGAGGGCACATGTACCCTCCAGTCAAATCAGGCCACGTACGCACTTCGGCGTTCACAAGTCAGGATCCGGCCCAGAGTGTGTCATTCTTTAAAGACAGTAAAAGAGACAGCGATAAAAGATACATCATGGTAAAACAAACATTTCCTTCATTCACCTATCTGCAAATCATTTATTTTACAGACAGTAACTAAAGGCGTTACTTTACCCCAGTATCCTTTTAAACCAGTCGCCGTGTCTATGCTGGCACAGTAGTTGTTCTGGAATGATAAGTGCAGATAAGCTCTGAGTATGTACAAGAGGCTTCTATCTCTACTGATGACTGACCACTATAAGGGAGTTGCTACCATTTACCACCTGTCTATGGTGTGAATTGTTAGCATACAAGTTCTACTTAGTTCATCTGTCAGTTAAACAGAAGCATTTACAGAGTCAGACAACCTGGGTTTCTCCAGCGACTGCGTAACTACAGATCCCAGCATGCTCTACAAAATATTCAAAATGTAAAAGTTACCATAATTCTCCCCCCCCCCCCCATGACCTCCGTGGATCTGGGAGATAAGACAATTTAGCATGCAAATAGCTGATATGATAAACTACATAGTGGGGCCATAGAGTTCACTTTTATCTTGCTGAAGAGCAGAGCGTGTTAACACTGGTGCACAGGGCCGTGAAATAGGCTGGAGAAGATAATGAGGGCTTCAAAGGGGAGTCGGTGCTTGATAAGGGTGGTCTGTCCCTCGCAGGGTGACGACAATCTACAGCTCAGGTTGCATCAGTGTGAATGTCTTCTCATTTCATCTCTGCTGAAAGTTATCACTGGCACACAGCACAAGCCACACAGGGGTCCTACTGACTTACTGCATCTAAAACAGGGCGTGCATAATAAAAGAGGAGCCACCCTTCAGGTTTATATTATAGTGCCATCATTGTCACATAATAGTTGGCGATTATCAATGAAATGTGATTATGTACAGCCAAAATAAGTTCAAATCCAGTGGTTTGTGAAGGAAAGTAATGGGAATGATCCTGATTAAAGAATGTGTTAATGATCTTTGAACTGTCAATAACTGACAATGTATAATGTGTTTGCAGTTGTTAATCTACATATAAGCAATTTGGCACAAGACAGTGGGGTAGATTAAGACTTAAGAACGACAGCAAATTTACACATGCTACATGCGTAAATTTGGCTGTTTATACGTACTGCGCATGTGCACGGCAGACGTTACACATTGTAACTCTGATCGTAAGTAACTTGTTTGTAACTACGTACGAAGGGGCGTGTCATCCCTACGCAAGCAGAAAATACGCACTGTAGACGGAGGGAGGAATTTAAATTGTACAGTATGGACTGGGTTAGGAAGTTACATACGACAAAGTGATACGCAAGGAAAAGTTAAGGTAGGGGTTAAAACTTGTAAATCAGCTAATACCCCTTTCACATCACCACCAAAAACCCGGCATTTTGCAAAAACCCGGGTTTTTGGTGGTGATGTGAAACCACCACTTCCGGGAGACCCGGGTCAAGAGACCCGGAACTTGAACACGGGGAAAAAAGAAGGGTTTTTCCCGTGTTCAACCCGGTAAGGGAGGCAATGTGAAAGGACCAGGGTTGTTTTCAACCCGGGTCTTTCACTTTGCCTCCTGATTGGTGCAGTAAACAAATCTGTTTCTACCGTGTAGCGTTAAAAAAAAATCATCATTAAATACCGCTAATTAAAAAAAAAAAAATTACTGCTAATTGTTTAAAGTAAAAAAATAATGAAAAGAGTTAACAGACTTACCGGCCCGGGGGTATTGAGGACACTGGCGGGCACTGCTTCTTCATCTTCATCCGGAGGGACAGCGGAGAGCTCACCGCAGGCCCCATTATGCGTCCTGCGGCAGGCTGAGATGTTCCGGTGCGCGCCCCGCTGTCCCTCCGGATGAAGATGAAGAAGCAGTGCCCGCCAGTGTCCTGAATACCCCCGGGCCGGTAAGTCTGTTAACTCTTTTCATTATTTTTTTACTTTAAACAATTAGCAGTAATTTTTTTTTTCATTAGCGGTATTTAATGATGATTTTTTTAAAGGGAGCATTTAATGTTTTGTGTTTTTAGGGTAGGCGTCGCTGAGCATGCTGATGATTGTAGCACTACAAGCATCAGCATGCTTTTCAGCATTAAAATTCCACTAAAACCTGGGTTTTTGGTGGACTTATAACGCTGCCATGTGAAACACACGGCACTGCTCCCAGAAAAGTCCCGGGTAAAAAATACCGGGTTTTTCTGGGAAGGTAATGTGAAAGCGGTGTAAATTACGTGCGTTCGAAGGGAGTGCCCGTGGGAGTGCATTATACTTACTACGCTACACGATCGTACTTAAAGGGAACTTAAGCCTGGCCCAGTATCTGTAGCTGTAGCTGGAACAACAAAGCTCATGTATGGAACAGGTGCCTAGCATTGCATGCTATGCGCCCAATAGAGGAGGCAAAAGTTGCACCTTCTCCCCATCCACAGTGCTGCCAGCACCCCTGACCCGATGACTGACAGAATAAACAGAATTAGTGGACTTCCCGGAATGCTCTGGGTGCAGAATGCCCCTTGTCACGTGACATTATCTTGTAATGTGGACACTGTGTTTCTTGATGCACAGCTGGAGACCCCCTTAGATTGCACTGTATCGGCATCAAATATATAGCTAAGTATTTGTGCAGAAATGCAAAGTATAAAGATTCTCAAACGATCACTTTTAGGGGTATATTTACAAAGGTGGCTTTTGGCTGGTGATTATGATTCGCCAGCCATCGCCGCGATTTCCCTGTGATTTTTGCGAAAAATTTCACAAAAGGCCACTTTTCTTAGACGATTTTTAATCACCCATGAGAAGCGTAGCTTTAGCAAGGGGTAAACCAATTTGCCCTTTAAAAATCGCAGTCACTTGCTGTGTGAAAAAAAAAACAATTGCAGCATGGTTGAAAGGCTTAGCCATGCTGTGCTGATAGAACTACAAGGCTCAGCATTGCTTAGCCTTGTAGTAATATCAGCGTCAGCATGGTAAGACTTCTAAACATAATGTGCTGTGTGTGGTGCGTGAAAAAAAAATCTCCAGTTGCTTGAAGATTCTTCTCCGGTTGCTTGAAGTGGCATCTCAAGTCGTCTGTTCCGCTCTTCGGCCTCTTCTGTACTTGACCCAACGACAGGCTCCTGCTTCTTCTTCCGTAGCACTCCTAATGACCATTTGGTCGCTAGAGGGCAGCCTTTTATGTTAACGATGACATCAGTTACATTAGGGGCTCTAGTGTTTCTAACGTCATCATTAATATAAAGGCTGCCCTCTAGCGAGCGAATGGTCATTAGGAGCGCCACGGAAGATGATGCAAGAGCCTGTCGTCGTGTCAAGTACAGAAGAGGCCGAGGAGCGGAACAGAGGACCAGAGATGCCACTTCTAGCAACTGGAGAAGAATCTTCAAGCAACTGGAGAAGATTCCCTGAAAAGAAGAAAAAACTCCAAGCAAATCATCCCAAGATAACAGCAAAACGGTGAGTGTCAATTTTTTTAATTCTTATTATACAACACACAATACATTCCTACACAGTTAGTATACTACATGCTGGCCACCGGAGGTAAGTTCACACATTAGGGACCATTATTAGTCAGGGAAAATGTTTATTTTACATACACACTTATATTAATGTCTAACTGTATGTTTTGTGCAGACTTTTTTTTTTTGACGCACCACACACAGCGCAGCATGTTTAGAAACCTTACCATGCTGACACTGATATTACTACAAGGCTAAGCAATGCTTGTAGTTCTATCAGCACAGCATGGCTAAGCCTTTCAAGCATGCTGCGCTTGGTTTTTACATACAGAAAAACACATGTCAAATAGATTGACGAGTTTTTCAGGTTATGTGTGAGGCGCTTTCATTGAAGCATGCGATTTTATTTTTTGTGATTTGTCGGTGATCTAAAGGCGATTTAGACAAATCGCCTTTAGTGAATCCGGTGATCTATATTTTTTCAATGCCAAACATCTAAATGATTTTTGTCCTGCTATGTTTGGCGAGTCGAAATTGCTAAAGGCTAAAGTCCAGGGACTTTGCCTTTAGTGAATACGGTGATGGCCAAATCGCCTACAAACTCCCAGGAGTTGAGGCGATTTGGCCAAAATCGAGCTTTGTAAATATACCCCTTAGACCCCAATTCCAACAGTGCATTTAATATTATCCACACACAGTTTGTCTTTTGTGCCCTCTAAAAACAGTTTCTATAATAATATAAATAAAATATAAATATAATAATTTAAAT
>WWET01000098.1:102989-116367 GCA_011038615.1 Limnodynastes dumerilii | reverse complement strand
TGGATGTGGTCCATTATTATTATAAGGAAGCTTCTGATGGCACTACAGTATATAAAAACCTGTCAATAAATAAATAGTGGTGTGTAATACTCCTGCAGATAGGCCGAGCAAGGTAATATGGAGTCACATAACTAATGATTACCACACAGGTTGATCAATCAGCGAATCACTACTTTGGCTAGTAAACTGACACAGTTTGAGGACCAATCTGGACAGAACTGATTGATGCACATACTGGACCACACAGTTAAGAAGTTGATATTTGCGTGCGTATTTTTAGGAATGGATAAACTGCGTGTACATAGTACCTTTATTTATGCAATCTACGTAGGATTTAGAAACGGAGAACCATTAAGAGCGATTCTCAATCCCGCTCTTAAGGAGATAAGTCAGAAGGGGCGTGGCCAGGCCAAGTTAAGAAGGAAGTTAAGAAAAGTGGGCGGGGAGAGACATTTAAATGGGGCAGACAGGGCGTGGTTTGCCAAGTACATGCGTACTTTAACAACTTAAGAACCAAAATACGCACGGAAAGATAACGCAGAATATGGCCTTCTTAATTCAGTTAACAACATGAAAAACGAGGACATATCAAGGGAGTTGCCTTGCAACTTAGGTGCGTGTAATTACTTAACTCCTTCTTAACTGCGATTCAAGTCCACTGTAGGCACACTGTAATATCAAGTCACGCTCACTTGCGATTGCACCCTGGCACCTGTGTTGGAAGCTGTTGGAAATTTTTAATGAATAGGGCTGAATATATTTAATTGGATAGCATAGAAGTGTACGCATGCAACCAACCCAAAATCTGACTCAATGCTAACCAAACATATGGAAATAATGTCAAAATCAGAACCAGATTTTGATTTGCGTGGAACGGGTCATACCTTGCTCACAATGACTAAATTGTAATTGCAAGGGCTATCTATACTACCCAGTCTGTTTATTACTCCTGTTTTATAATGATTGCACAACAAAGCAATGAGTAATATGGTGGCGTTATAAGAAAAAAAAAACCTCTGTTAATAAATAAATTGCAGACCAAATCTGCATGTGAGTGAGTCGCTTTAATCTGTGACACTGGAGAGTGTAGATTTATTGCTGTGTATGTTATATATCTGAAGAAAAAAACTAATTATTTTTGTTTCCATTGAGAGATCCGCACAAACTATAGGGCAGTAGTTGGAAAATGACTATCCAGACTAATATTTACACACCCCTGGAGCTAGTTCACTGGCCCAAGCAATAATGAACATGGTTATAGGTTGGGATATTGTGCCCTTTCTTAGAATTGATTGTTTGAAGTACCTCTGTATTCCTGAGAATGCTCCATGTCATTTTTCCGTTGTAGTCACTTTTAGTGGGCAAAGCTAAATAGTCTAATTAAGGAACACATAATAGTAAGGGACAACAGGTAATAAACGTTTCCAAAGTTCTAACACGGAGAAAAAGTGTTGCCAGCAGTTCATTTCATATTTGTATTCTTCATTTTTTTTAATGTAGTATTGCTTTCATTTTGGATTAAATCCACATTTTAACCACCTTTTTCTGTCACAATCTATTGCATCATGTAAACTGTTTCCTTACTTATGTGATTAAAGCTCCCCAAACAGGTTCATATGTAATAGTAACATATTTCAGTGAGACATTTAACAGGTTTAACAGAACTTCTTAAGTTCTTCTTGTAGGGCTGAACTGGGGTTGACGGTGATTTAGTTGCAATTTGTGAATGCAAAATTGTGCAACACAAACATCCCAATGTACGCCACACTGACAGGAGTGCGCACAGCCCTGAATTTGCCGCTGTATGTTAAAAATTTTTAAAGACCTTAAACATATTTTTAATAATACAACTTTAAACTATAGAACATACAAAAATGTAAAGGACACAGGGAGAAATTGGTCATTATGTGTTGATGGGTTAGGACATACAAATGTATGTGCACAGCCTGGTCCAGACTGGACGGTGAATATTAATGCAAATGCGTTTTGTGAAATTCAAAAAATGGGAACTTTATGTGGGATCCAGACATGAACACAACGGCAGCTCTGAATTGGTATTCAATATGGCAGGTGGGGTGCGGACACACCACAGCACATTACAAATATGTTCCCTTCCCCAGCGATCCAGACATTGGTGCAAGGTACTATACTGTTATGTTTAATGGAACATGAGGGTAATGCACTTAAATGTCAATGTACTAAAAATATTGCGATTTTCTATTTCTTCCCTCCAGAAGATCTCAGAGGAAAGAAATAGATGCTGGTATGGAGGCAGGGCGTAATGACACAATGACATCATGATTTATGCAAATTACTTCCCGAAGCTCCACCCCCTGACCATCAAAACTGTTATTCAGTGTTCCTGGGGGAGGGCAGGGCTTGATGACAAAAATTACACCACCAAGTCCCACCCAATCCCTGGTAACACTTGCCCGGATTCACACTTGAGAGTCAGTTAGGTGTGGACAGAACCTGCCCCCGTTTTTAGGTACCTTATGGCACTTAAAAGTGTTATAGGGTTACCTTATCTTACCGTGCGCAGTTTCCTTCTTAAGAAGGAAACTATGCACGGACAATGCCTCTCGCCACCATAGGTGGGGGAGGGAAGGGGGGCCAGACTTGAATGTGCACATTTTGGGAGTCCCTTGGATATTCCAGTAGAGTCAGCAACCCTTTAATAAAGGCATGAATTAAATGATAAAATTAACTAATAAATAAAAGAAAAACAATAAAAAAACGAAACAAAATGCAGCATAATGCATATGCAGCATTTCCAAACTTTAGTGTTGTTTTCAGGTGATAACAAACTAACGCAATGGTGTAATATAGACTACCGCCTGTCACCATCAGCTGCCTGACTGGTGCAATTGTTCAGCTTTAAGCTGTGTGTACTTATTGCTGTACTACCTTCCTCCACCTCTCCCCTACCATCAGACACAAGCCGTCACAGCTGTGAGTTGCATTCAGGTCTGGATTGCTGTAATTACAGATGCATTTGTTCTGAGCAGTGGTAGTGCAAGGCACGCAGAGATGCAGTACGCCATTGGCCGTTCGTTTCAGGCTGGATTAGCCCCTTAGGACCAGATTCACACTTACGTTGTTGCTACTTTTTCGTGCGTATTTTTAGGTACGGTTGAACTGCGCATGCGTGGTAACTTTTTTTTTCCGCAAGCATACGTAGGATTTAGGCACGGGAGTCCATTACGGCCGGATTTGTAAATCGGACATACGTACGGAGGGGCGTGGTTGTCTTCCGTACGTGCGTAGAGAAAGTGGGCGGGGGAGGCATTTAAATGGAATAATATGGGCGCGGTTTGTCATGTACGCAAGTACGGAAGAAGTCTTAAAATTGCCCTATGGACGCGTAACTCACCGAAAACACGTCCGTGTGAGCGGAGTGTCATGGGTGTTGCCTGCCACGTACATGCGTATGTTTGCGTACTATAGACACACGCATCTGTGAATACGGCCTTTAGTGCACAATTCCCTCACCAGTAGAGATTACAACTCTGGTGCCCAGACACAGATATACATCAGGTTTCAGACTGGGATATATTCAGCACCCACCTTTATGTGTCAGTTTCCCTAAACTTAACTCCTAGAATCCCATGACACAATAAGGATCATTTTACAGATGAGTTTAAGTGACGATAGTTTCATATCCTGCACTGACTGTGTTTATCCCAGAAATAAATACATCACATAAACATTCCAACGATTCCAAATAAATAATTTAACTGCCTATGAAAACATAATCTGCTTTATTATGTCGATCAGCTAGGGCATGCGCCTACGTTTGACATTTACCTATTTTATACTGTATAAGTATTATTTTTATTCCCCCTCTATGAATCGATGCAAAATAAGATTAATCTATAAGCATATGTAGTGTTCTACATACTTTCCTTTAATCTACATCTATGGGTAAATCAAGAGGAAGGAGGAGGGGGCTTTACATTTTTATTCTATATTTTTTATTATAATTATTTATTATTATTATTATTACAATTATTATCGTATTTATGGCCTTTGGTGCACAGAAAAAGATGGCGCAACCCACAGCAACCAATCATACTATAGATTGCGGCTTTCCTGTGTGATCCTTTTTATATGCTCCTTTACCATTGTGTTGTAAATTCTCAGTTAACTCATGGAACAGTGGGGAGATATATTATCTACACAAATCATACATTAATTATATTGCATCTATAGGGATGGCGCTACCGTAAAGTCCTAATGTGATAGAATTTTGCTCAGGGGGGGAGGTATATGAATATGACTTTATAGCAACTCACCTCCCCCTTTCTTAATTTGCGAGTCTACCAGTCACCTCTTTCTCCAGTCAATGTATGCAGTGGAGGTTTGGCTAGTGTGGTATAAGCATGCAGGTTTATATGTAGTTTGTGGCAGTAGACCATGGCAGCGCAAATTGTATACATGACCTGGTACATGGTGGGTATAGCGTTGGATAAACAAACTATACTAAACTATATCATTTTATATTCTGTCTATGTTTAATACAAGTCAATGAAATGCTGGTGAGAGCTAAGTTCTATACATTAAACTGTATATATTTTTTCCCTAACATCATGGATGAATACGTTATGACCAGCACAGACGTTTGCACCATGCTTGGCCCCCTCTATCGTGCCCTGGGGGTCTTCGTGTTAACTTTCTCTCTCCCCGAGCAGGGAAGGGGTTTACATTTATATACAATGAGAATTTGTACAGAAGTATATACAAAGAACGTTCTGTTTTTTGTTGTTGTTGTTTGAGTGTTGACATTATAACATGTAATCATCGCTCATCAATGGCCTTCTGACTCCATTCAAAAAGTATAAAAGAAGAAGAGGAAGGAGAATAGGAGTTGGTTAGATGCCTTTCTGTGCCTTGAGTTGAGTTGCTGAGATCCTGGGTCAGTTTGCTGGCTGTAGACTGAAGGACGTATCAGCAGTGTGCAGAAATGTTAGATCCTGAGGGTTAGTCGGTATACAATGGAACTGTCCTAAAGTTAGTAGCTTGAGTTTAGGTTGTGTAAGGATTATGCCCCCTGAGGACGTCTGGAACGTTGTAGAGGAGTTCTATCCAGTCAAGACAAAATCCACAGAATAGTCATAGACCCGAAAGGTGAAGAACAAGTGGTTGGTTCAAAGAACCTGTTGCATATTGAGGGTAATTACTGACCAGAAGCAATTCATACATAGAGTGGTCATCATTAGAAAGCGTTATAAAGATCCTAAGAAAAGCATGCAACCCGAACGTTGAAGCTAAAGGTCCCACCAGTCAGTGGTATTTACAATGATGAGATTCATGATTTGCAAGTCCATTGGAAAGGAAGAGTAACAGAAGTCCTCTGTGGCAAAGTCTAATATGGGGAGGCTCTGAAGTCATCGGAGGAGCAGAGTGGGGGAGCTCTTACTGAAGCTTCCCGACTTTACTTCACCTGCAAATGAAAAAAAGCACTTCAGTTTCTGGAAGCAAAGCTGTCAAGACTCAGTGATATGGAGCAATATGACTCAATGATTGGTGGATGGAACATGGCGTGTAGGTAATGAGTTGGACATATCATGCACAATAGACATCCTACAAAACATCTTGGACTCATTTTTGAGCCTCGATCTATAGTTAAAGAGCAACATAATATATTTTCTACCTTTAATTCAATCCAATTGGGCTGCGATCACCTCTTAAAAAAAACATAATTACCTACTGCATCCCATAATAAGAAGATGTCAAAATTAGTATTACCCACTATTGGCCTACCAATTAAAAGGACATCTTGGGACATTAAAGATGTCCAAAGACAAATCTGAGACTATCATTGGATGTAAAGGACAGTTGGCAAATAAGGTTCCACTTTTCATATAGTTTTCACTTTGCAAAATCTCAATAGGCAGCTTGTAAAAAACAAATTGTCCAAATAATAATAATAAAAGTTATTTGCTTGGATCACCAGTGAGCTGTGTCTTATGACCTTGTATCCCTAGGCCTTTATAATCAAAGTAGTACAGAAGAACAGAAAAGTGGATGGGTAAATTTTTTATATGTTTCGGGAGCTTTTAATCGAAAACTTTGCATCAGATTGTTTGTTCCTAGTATAAAAAACAAAAACATTGGACTGAATCCAGACTCCTGCATAACAGCTGATTTATGCAAATTGTGTTCATAAATCAGTTGTCTTGAAGTGACTGTACATGCACAGAACACAGGGCTACACACGGAACGCTCCATGTTGATTCGGGTGAGGCGGCCAGACCTCTGTGCGTACTTTATATGCGCGGTGAGCTGGCCTTCATATTTAAATGGCACAGTAAGGACTGGGCACATATGAGGATCCTGTCCGCACGTTATAACTTACATGAGGAAATGATAAGGTAGAAGGGACGGATTCACAACAGCGTAATTTTTTACATACGTGCCTAATTGTGCGATTCTAGCTACTACGCATGCAAAGTAACTATTTTATGCTATCTATGTAGCGTTTCGTTACGTAGATTGCATACATGCGTGTTGTGAATGCATGTGACAGGCGAGTGACATGGGAGTGCAGCACCCTCTCACGTGCAGACTTTCAGACCTCCGTGTACGGAATTCTCGCGGAGGTCTGGAGCAGGTCCATTGTTTGCAGTTACCATCATACATTCATTTAAAAACTAAACACGGTAAATACAGACATAGGACCGTATTCAGAGATCCGTCAGCGAAAGGTACGCAATTATACACACAAACGTTGCAAGGCAACACCCATGACACCCCCCTCACACGGACGGGTTGTCCTTGACATACGAGTGCCTCGAACACCCTTATCTTTAAGTGTGCATTTCCGTGCGTATAATACATGCGTATCTAACTAACCGCCCTCAAACGGTCATTTAAATGCCCCCCCACCCACTTTCACGTATCTGTCTCCAGACGGAATACAACAACGCCCCCCGTACGTATTGACCAATGTCCAATCTGCTTCTCCTAAGACAATGGGCCTGATCCAGACCTACGGTCATGAAACGCTCGTGTGTGTGGCGTATTTACACCGGCGTACCTCCGATGCACTCTCCTAAGCACTACTCCTTGGTCGTACTTACTTTTGGCGTCTTACGCTGAGCAAACCCTACCCTAACTTGTCATGCATAGCCACGGCCAGCGTAAAGCTCCTTACATAGTTACGACGCTTAGCGCGCCCATACTGTACAATTTAAATGGCTCACCCCGCCCTCGGAGCGTAATTACGGCTTTTGTATGGCAGGCACGCCCCCTTTGAGCGTAGTAACGAAGCTGGTACGCTCAAGGCCCATACACTCAGACTTTCGTAGCGTAACATGAGCGTAACATCTTCCCCGAGCATGCGCAGTAAGTACAAATGTCCGTTTTTACGCTTATGACCATCATATAAACGCACCCGAGAGTAGGTCTGGATCAGGCCCAATGTCTTATTCCATGTGTTCCGTGACATTTCACATTCATCTGGATCATTCGTCTACTTACCAAGTAATACCCAATTACTAAACATTCCTATACAATGCTGAGATACATAATAAAATACAAAATGCCTTCCTGCTTAAGAAATACACAACTTGAAGTCAAATATCTGATTCTCTAAGAAGTCCCAACAATATAGTTTTGCACTTGTGAACAACAAAAAATTAACACTGACCACTACATTATAATACAATGACCAGTCACATGACCTTTGGGCCACAGTCAATCATCTTTTAAGCAAACTCTTATAGGCTAAACTCACATAAACTAATATGAAGAGGATCTTCTGATAGGTGAAGCCACCTGCTATTCCTCACGCTGGACACTACCTTGACTGCAGTAGTCATGACTTGGGGACTCACATGTGTCAACGTCATCCAAATCCTAAATCCGTTCTCTAAGGTCTTTTAAAGTCTATCGACCAATATTTGTGTAAGAAGTGATATTCATTGATGGCCTGATATTGGAACCATCCCTGAAACAGATCACCTTGGATGTCATTTTGGCACGTTTCTTGGAAAAAGCCATAATGAAAGTGGAAAGAGTTCAGCAGCAGGTGTCAAGACTAATAAATGGGATTGGATTAGGAAGAAATGTTTGCAATGTTCTATGTGTTTACTCAAAAAAAAAATGATGCCATAGAGGTGATGCAACTGCTCTGTAGCCTCAAACTACAGTCAAGGACAAAACAAATAGTGGATCCGAGTGCTTGCTCTCATATAGTCACGATGCTGCGTTGAGGCTTGTGTTTCGGCCGGCCGGTCCGAATACACTTTAAAGATACTGCACTGGACCCAATATCTAGCATAAAATTAGAATATATATTATATAAAATGACCTGTGCATGGACCTAGTGTTTAGTCACATATTCTATTCATATTCCAACAGTCCTTTGTGTGTTAATTATGAAATCAGAATGTGCTCTCTGGTTATTACGATAATAATCCGTACTGTCAGTCCACAAATGTTTACATAGATGATAATAGGGAGCTCTGGAGACGCAATGAGGGCATTCCTTCAGAGTAGCACTTATACCAGAGACAGTATATATTGCGCCAGCTACATACTCGGCAAGGCACTCCTGGGATTCAAAGGTGCTACTCACAGATGGAAGAATTACAGTGAACCACTTTAGAGTCCTGCCACCGCACGGTTGCCGGCTCTCCCGCTTCTGAAGGGATACCCTCATTGTGTCTCCAGAACTCCCTGTTATCATCTATGTAAACATTTGTGGACTGACAGTACGGATTATTATCGTAATAACCAGAGAACATTCTGATTTCATAATTAACACACAAAGGACTGTTGGAATATGAATAGAATATGTGACTAAACACTAGGTCCATGCACAGGTCATTTTATATAATATATATTCTAATTTTATGCTAGATATTGGGTCCAGTGCAGTTGCTTCAAAGTGTATTCGGACCGGCCGGCCGAAACACAAGCCTTAACGCAGCATTGTGACTCCATATGTTTTAATATTTTGCAGGTGATATACAATAAATATATTTAATTACTGAGTGGTGAAGTGGTGGATCTGTGGCGCTTTCCTGGTCCAGTGCAGTGGCTTCAAAGTGTATTCGGACCAGCCGGCCGAAACACAAGCCTTAACGTAGCATTGTGACTCCATATGTTTTAATATTTTTCATGTGATATACAATAAATATATTTAATTACTGAGTGGTGAAGTGGTGGATCTGTGGTGCTTTCCTGTTAAGAAAATTTGTGATTCCATTTATCGGCTGTGCAGAGTTCGTGTAAGCAGCCTGGTCCATCCATATACACTCTACACTTTTGTGCACTACTATTTAATTTTATTTATTTTAACAGATCTGAGTAAGTGCACTCGAGGATCTGAGTGGCGCACACCTAATAGCCAGTGACTCACCATCACCGACTATTTTTTGTATTTGTGCTCTCATATAGGACCAGATCTAGAGCTTGAAAATAATAGGAAATAGATAGAAAATAACACCTGCGAAACACCATGCTGAATTTCAGGGGAAGGCAAATACACTTTATGCCTTGCATGCAGGGTGAATACTTTGCTTTATCTTACTGCACACAGCTGTTTTCTGTTACACATTACTGTTAGGCTTCCAGAAGGGGAAGGTTAGCGTTAGGCTGTGGGAGGGGAAGGTTAGGGTTAGGCTGCAGGAGGGGAAGGTTAGGGTTAGGCTGCAGACAGACAAAGACTAGGAACAGGCTGCAGAGAAGGGAGGGTTAAGGTTAGGCTGCGGGAACGGGATAGTTAAGCTTAGGATGAAAACTTACATGTCGGAAATCTCTTGAGCCCCAGTAGTCACAGGACCACTGCTATTTCAGAAGGAAACTACAAGCAGTCTTCTCTTTCCAGCTGCAAGATGATCTGTCGGAATACAGATCTTCGAAGCAGCAAACTACACGCATACAATTTTTTTCCTACTGCTATGGGGATGACATCAGATTAATCCTACCAAACAAAACTGTATGGTTTCATATGATCCTTTGACATCATTTTCATTTAATTGGGTATTAGATCTTCAGAGGATTGGCCACTTCCAGCCCAGGTTTCTGACTGGGTGCAGTTTCACTGAATTGAGAAGGTTTAGCCATGTGTTCCAGTGAACCTTTTAATGAATAAGGAAATGTAGCTTCCGCAAGCTTAAAATTAAAATGTTAAATGTGCTATGTGCACAAGGGCACTCCAAGTAACACCTCTTTCACAAAAGTCCATGGGACATGCAAATCTGGCTTAATCCCTTTTTCTAAGGACATTTTGCACAAACAAAATGTTTGCAAAGAGTTTCCATAATATTCCAGAGTGGGAATGTGAAAGCCATTCCTGGCTATATCACAACTGACTCGGCTAATGTTTCAGACTGAAATTGTTTGATTCTTCTATGCCTTTATTATCGGTTGCAGTCCCCGCTCCAATGGGCTGCTTTTCAAATAGGCAGCATTCTTAGATTTTTTTTATGAATGGATGAGTGTGCTGATTGGCATACTCACCCATTCATTTTCACAGGACCCGCCGCAGATCCGCCGCTGACAGCTCCGGAGAGGTGATTAACCTCTCAGGGGACTATTAGTGTTTATGGGGGGGTTAGGGTTAGGGCCATAGAAGGGATGGATTAAGGTCAGGCTGCAGGGAGGGGGATCTTAGGGTAAGGCTATAGAGAAGGGAGAGTTAGGGTCAGGCTGTGGGGAAAGAAGGGTTAGGATCAGGCAGCAGGAAAGGGAGGGTTATGGTTAGGGTAATGGAAGGGAAGGGTTAGGGTTAGAATTAGGGGAAGGGTTGGGGTAAGTTTTCACTCTTACCTATCGGAGCACCATGTTCGGTGGTCCGGGGATTGATTGCTATGCCTCATCGAGGCATAAGCAATCGATGTCCCAGCCAGTTCGAAACTGGCTGGGGGAGAACGGCCCTATCGATATATAGGGCCGCTCTTAGTGGGGACCCACACCCATTTATTATATGTAGGTAAAACTGGTATTTCTTCCACTTGTGTATTCCCAGTATTTCCCATAACAAAGAATGATAGGCTTTACTTAATCCTTCACTTGTTTTCCTTTAAGAGTATTTTTTTCGGTTGTGGCCAAAAAGTCTCTTTTTTTTCTTGGTCAGTCCACTGAACTTTGTTGCAAAATGTTTTCAGCTTATCTACAATCCATGTAATTGTTTTGCATTCTTTACAGGGGTAACTTTTATGATTAGGTCCTGGCTACAGTTTATTTTCTTAGGGTATTTCATTCATATTCCCCCACATAAAATGGGGACAGTGCTGACGTCAGCATCATACACACAGAGGGGCTGAAACCAATCCTCACTGTACTATTTACATAGCTCTCCCCACCCACATAGTGGAAGCATGGAAGTTAGGATCCAGGGGATCTGTAATGGTAATGCGTTACACATATGCCGTGTGTCAAAAGAGGGCTTCTCCCAATCTGTCTCTAAGTGCTAAAAATAGGCCCTGATCTTCCCCTGGACTTACAGGAAATCAGTAGACCTTCCTGCAGGTCCAACTCTGCCCTCACCTTTTACCACTCATACATGGAGTGCTGAGCGTTGTTTTTAAAGCTGTCAGCCTCTGGCGGTTGCTTACAGTGCAGGGGAAGTGGCTGCCATGCCCCCCCTTTCCTCCAGGCCTCGTAGCAGCCCTACCCTTGTCTTTAGCCAGACCATTGCTCTGTTTTTCTGCTAATCACCATTCCTTCCTTTTATATTGGCTTTGATAGAGGTTAGTGTGAACAAGCTCTACCAATAGCATTTTCACAGAATTCTCCTTGTGTGAATATCGTTTCAGTCCACAGAGTATTTGCCTCTATAATAGGTGCCAGATGCCCTTTAAATGGAAAAACCACCTTCACCCTCTAAAAGGGCTCTCTCACTGTGCAGTTGCATTTAGAAACTTATTCTTTATTTCTGGCAGAGAAAGTAAATTGGGAACGCAGAGAGATATAGTTCACAACCTCTTGGTCCCTTTAAGTCTGAAGAGGTTAATTCCATGTCTGGTGTCAGTAGTAAGGTCACAGCAGATGGGATGGGTGGTTTTGCTGATAGAGGCTCAAGCATTTCTCACCCCTGGGGAAGGTGATACGTTGGGTCAGCTGGGAGCATGGTAGCATAGCTTGTAAACACAGTAAGTGGCTATATTTTTCAATGCTGCTTCCTTAACCTCAGTGTTCGTTATCCTATCCAATTCCCACTGAGCGGCCTTTTCTGACGTACATAGCACTGCAACCCACCCTGCAAATGACCTCTCTAAAATAGTATCTCCCTGCCAGATTCAAGAGCATAATGAAAAAGACTACAACTGCAATCAACGTCTGTAGGGCTTTATGAAGACACAAAGTATATCTATTTGTCAAGTTAAATACATGTTTGCCATTTGGACACTCAAAAAACATTGTGAAGGCTGATCCAGAGTAAGAGGCAATCATAACAGAAGCTGCTGATCTACCTGTGCTGGGACAGGTCATGTTGCAATATGCAGAGTTCCAATAAATTTTGGGGGCTATTTTGCATGCAGGGAAAATATTTAGCCTTTGCTTATAGCACACAAATACGACACATCTTTTATGTCCGCCTGTAATTGATAGCTGAGCTAGGGCATTTCAGCTCTGCACGCTAATTCTGTTTGAAGAATGTAAATTTGACTCCCCCCCCTGCAAGTTAACAGGTGCTCCATTTTTTTCTTTAGCTCCCAAATCTGGGTCAGGTACCTTTATGTGTGTTTGATAACGTCTGGTCAAGTTATGCTCACACCTTCAATCTCAATTTGTCTGTAGTAACAAAATAAGGAAAAAAACAATAAATAAAAAGCTATGTGATATAATATAAAAAAAAATAAAAAATCCTTAAGTTGATACAAATCTACAAATCACACCATAATATGACAAAACAGTCAGAAGGCAGCCAATGCTAGCTCCTAACTCAGACACAGGCAACCTTTGCTTGTAAAACTACAACACCCAATATGCTCCAACAGCACAGACATGGCTGATATCTGGCAAAGCATGATGGGTCTTGTAGTTTCACAACACCTGAAGTGTCGCAGGTTAACAAATTTCTGCCCTAGCTTATGACATCTACATTTCCACTGTCCTCATTGCTGCCTCACTGAGCTGGTTCTGGTGATTTCTGCTACCTTCACATCTAGGGAGATCACAGGAGATGGGAGATCTTTATTAGGGCTCTATTTACTATCATTAGTGCATTGAGCTCACAGCAAGCCTGGCAGGACCGCGGGAAGTATTTACAAATACTTACCCCTCCGACGAGTTCCCACGATGGTCAGCGAGCCTTTTGCTGACATCGCTCGGCTATGCAGTCCCGGCACATGCGCAGTAGCTGCCTTTTGGGACTTGTAAAATTGCAAGTCCCAAAAGGCAAAATCACTGCGCATGCGCCGTT
>WWET01000098.1:87939-101208 GCA_011038615.1 Limnodynastes dumerilii | reverse complement strand
CCCCACACACACTTAAAACAAAAAAAAGTTGAGAACCTTGCTTTACATTCTTTATTCTGATAATCTGATTGGCTGAAAGGTTCTTAGGTCCAAACCAACTTCAAAACACATTTTGTAGCAGGAGATTTATTCTAGAAAAAACTCTTACTATTGTCACACATTCCTCAGAAATTTGTAGGAAGATTTTTGTCATTTGCAATCAAATAAGCCTTTGGTAAAAATCAGTTTTAAATATATTTCAAACCACTAGATGGCAGCACGGCTTAGTAAACTAATATAAGTAAAACTATTTTGTTAATATGTAAATTGACTTTATGACTAAATGTTAATCTGATTAAATCGACTCAATAGCTGGTGAATTGCTTTCAATGATCAAGGAAATCATATTTATATAATCACAAATAGATTTATACTTTTTCATACATTTTATGCTATGTAATACCCAAAGGCGGGATCCCGTGTTCATTTTTTTATGTGATGGGATACCTCCCAGTTTGTTTCTAGCTCCCCCTTGTGAGCACGGATTGCAGGGCCACCGACAGATATTTTGGGGCCCGGGTCACATATTTGTCACCCCGCCCCTACACAGTGTCATCCGTGACGTCACTTAGGAGGCGGGGCAAATATAAGTGCCAGTAAGTTCATCTTTATGGTTAAACTGGTTACTAAATCTAGGGGCAGTGTATAGAGTGGGTGCTAGGATCCCAAATATAGTAATAAATAAGTAGAAAAAACATATAAATTAAACAAAGTAAAAGAATTTATCTCCTTATTCACCAACTGTTTAAGTCCAAATAAAGAATCCAAGAGCCAGATTTACTAAGCTGCGTTATAGGAAATGTGGAGATGTTGCCCATAGCAACCAATCAGATTCTAGCTGACATTCTCTAGTATATCATAGGAAAGTGAGAGCTAGAATCTGATTGGTTGCTACGAAAATAGCCAATCTCTATAGACCTCAGTGCAGGGAAATCAGACACAATTTCTAAATTCTGTGATCATACTGCAATGAACTGAATCAGCATTAAGGAAACTGCCGAACATTTCGGGGAGTCAGGGAGATCACCCGCTCTTTAGGGAGTCTCCCTGATATTCAGAGAGAGAGTTGACAACAATGAACATAGACACTCTAGGTCCATTTTGGCCAACCTGTGGCACTCCAGGTGATTTGAAACTACGAGTCCCAGCATGCTTTGACTGCATTGCCATAGTTGATACTTAACAAAGCATGCTGGGACTCGTAGTGGGACTGATTGGTAGGCTGCAGTCAGCTGTGTATCATGTTAGCTGGCAGGCTGCTATAACAGCGATACCCCTTCTTACTCTGCTGAGTGTTTTTCTTGCCTTTCAATGACTGTGACGACATTGCGCAACACACAGATGAAAAACGAAACTGCTTTAAAAAGTTAATAATTGACAGAACTTATAGGATGCGTTTGTATTTTTCATGTACAAACACGTTTAGCTTTATAGAAGTTTCTTCCTGGTCATAAAACCACTGGTGTAATCCTGTAATTCATCATGCTGCAAGCACACAGATACAGCGCGTTTCATAGATGCCCTTCACCACAGAAAGCCAAGAAATAATAGCAATGCCACGCGTTTCCTAGAATTTACTATTGTTAAAGACTAAGGGCCTGATCCAGACCTACGATGTATCGCTGAGTGTACTAACACTCAGCGTAACATCGTGGGACCCCCCCTGCCCCATCGTATTTACCCTCGCGTACACCGGCTGAAGGCTACCCTAACTTCAGCCGGTGTAAGCGAGGGTAACTACGCTGGGATGGCGGCGCTGGGACCCCGCCTCCGTACACTAAACTTTGCTTCGTAACGGCAAGGGACGGCCCCTCCGCCGTTACTACGCTGTAACTACGGACGGCCGATCGTGGATCGGGTGTTTCCGTAGTTAAGCTGGGCAACATCTGCCCGGCGCATGCGCCGATCGGCTTTTCAGCCGTAGCTAGTATGGCGGGCGTAGGTCTGGATCAGACCCCATGTAGCAATCAATTTACCTATTTTTTATTATATATAATTGGGGGGGTTCTACTTATTTATTGTGGGATTTGAATATGACTTCAGGATAAACACTTACAAATATAGCAAAGAAAAAATCTTCGTTTTGGGGCATTTACTTCCTATGTAATTTAAAAGCATTAAACTGGATCAGTATTAATTAAAATAAACAAAGTTTAGCCAAATGTAAAATAGTGAATTAAAAGAGAAAGAGAGTATTACAAATATATCCCTCGTCTGTCTGTCTGTCTGTCTGTCTGTCTGTCTATCTATCTATCTATCTATCTAATGCTATGAGTTTAAACTGATATTTGATATAAACACTTTCTAGAAACATAGTAAGGAAAGAATTTGATCAATGTTATATTAACTGATTTAAATATGGAACATTTACCCTATAATATATTTTTTAAGTTTTTATATTAAATAACATTAGAAACTCATAGCATCTCATTTATATATATTGTTTTAAAAAGTTTTTAGTTTGGTTATTTTTAGTAGACTTTTTTTTTTCTCTTTATTGGCATTTCTTAAATTTTTTTCTTACTCAACATTGGAGATACATTCTAAGGTCCCCAACACACACACACACACACACGTTCATTTATTCAGCAGACAATTAACCTACCTGCATGTTTATAGAGTGTGGGAGGAAATCGGAGCACCCAGAGGAAACCCACACAGACATAGGGAGAACATACAAACTCTACACAGATAAGGCCTCGTTTAGGAATCGAACTCATGACTTCAGCTGCTTATAAATTCCATGGAAAGCAAGTTCGCCATTTACTCTTTGTTTCTTCCTCTTCCCTACAGTCTATCATGTTCCCCCCATTTCTCGTAAACCCCTTGCTCTCTCCATGGGTTGCCAGTCTCTACTTACTTTCATGCCCTCTGTGTCACTTCAATCCATATACCTGCTCTCTGTTTTTCTCCAGCACCCTCTCTCCCTTACCAACCACCACTCTCTCTCCCCAAGTGTCTCTCTAACCGACAATTTTTTTTACACTTTATAGCAGGGCACACACTGGGGCCTTTATGAAAGATTATCCTTCCAATCAAACGACAGTTTCAGCAGATATCTCACCAGTGTGTACTGTTCAAAGATGCTCAAAAATCTAATTAATATGCCAGATCAACCATGGAAAGATATTTTTTGCTTTTTGCAGGCGTGTACTGTGTCTATTAGGAGATCTTTGGACAGTACACACTGGTAAGATATCTGGTGAAAAGGGATTCAATAGGGCCGTTCTTTCCCAGCCAGGGAGGCAAAGCTTGACCCTAACCCTTCCTTCCCCAGGGCCTAAGCCTAACCCTAACCCTCCCCCTAACATTAAAAGTCCCCAGAGAGGTTACTCACCTCTTCGGTGGTGTTGTTTGCGAGCTGCTGGTGTGTAGGGGCTGGCGGGTGGCGCTTCCGAAACTGAACTCCCACCAGGTGAAACGGTTTGATTGTGTGACTGGAAAGATTATCTTCTGAAAAGCCCCATTGTGTACCCTGCTTATCTCACCATGTGTCTCACACTTTCTCTAACCCCCTTCATTGCTCTGCAAACCCTATTTCCCACCCACGGTTCTCCTTCACTTGTTTTCCTCTCTCTGTCCTCTCGGGTTCCGCAGTGCTGGCTCTACGACCTGCATTCTTCAGATGCTGGAAAAAGCACCATACCGATGCGAAAGTAATGTGACACATCAGTACTGCACTGCTAGTAACAGCTGAAGACTGCAGGCAGCAGATGCATGAACACATTGCCTGACCCACAGCTGCTTAACTTTATTAGCAGTAGTAGACCAGGCAATGTGATAACAGGCCTGCTGCCAGCGCTGTGAGAACAGGAAGTGCGGCTAGTTCCATCGTTCAGGATCTGCCTGTACCCCTGCAGTCCTTGTTGCATCCCTGTTCTGTACCTTTAATTTGCCATTGTTTTCTAACTAATTGCAAAGTGTCCTCGATTGCAAACATTCATTTATTTTATAATTTCATATGCTTGTTCTTTGCACCTATCTTAGCAGTACTCACAATCCCCCAGGATCAGCTCCACATTTTAACAATAGTTCTGATCTCCCAGCAGAACGAATGTCATGGTCTATAAGACTGGCATAGAGCCTTGATAAATCTACCATACTGCTAGAGTACAACAATTAGCAAGTTACAGTGATTGATGAAGGGGTGAGCGTGTGACGCACCATCTGTTGTGAAACTACAAATCCCAGTATACCAGACCTATACTATGATGTCTACTTGCAATACAGCAGGAAAATAGAGCACAAGTTCAATAAAGGGAAATTTAGAAGGCTTTGGGTAACTTTTGCAGGCTTGTAAAATAAGGATGAGACTCACACACAGACAGAGCGATTTGCATTAATTGTTTTATCATTGCTATATTACTTCTTTTTACTTGTCTGTGTGACAGGCGTTGATTTATGGGGGGAATTTCACCATTTCAATGTCTTTGTTTTGTCCTCTCAGAGGATAGGTTCTAATAACAGCCAAAAGCAATCCTATATAACTTGCCAAAGAATAATAATATTGGTTTACAATAATTAAAATTGCTGTACTAGTCTGGGAGTTTCAGTGGCCTTGCTATTAATAGAAATACTTATATATTATATATTATAAAATATCATATAATTGAATAAACCTTATGGGATGTACTTACAAGTAATTGCATAGACATATTCTCCAAAAAAGACAGATGGAAGTTTATCTCCCTGTAAGTGCATACAAGTCTCCTATAAGAATGGACACCCTATTGCATTTTCCCCACAGTTAGACCTGTGATAGCATGTGAATTGTGCCATCTTAATGCAAATGTGCCTCTTAATATAAAGACCTTTATTGTGACTCCTCCACCTTATTTACTTGTATATCAGAGCTCAGCAAAGGTTGGATTTGATAATGCAATTTTCAGCTTTATATCTACTGCAGCTTTTTTTAGCTGGATCCCCATTCCTGACTTATGTGTTGACAATTATGGTATAGCAGAGATGGAATAAGTGAGTGGAGGGCCCAGGTGAAAAACTATGACCCACACTCCCTGGTTGTGAGTGAAAATCATCTTGCAAGATAACATCATCTTGTGAGACTTTCTCTGAATTTCCACTTCACAGTCTGCCACTTCATTGACTGGGCCCAGGCCTATTTCAGCCCTCCTCATTACCCATTCACTCCCAGTACTCCCATCATATGCCTCCAGCCTCCGCCAGTACTTCCATTATGTGCCTCCAGCCTCCCCTAGTACACCCATCATGTGCCTCCAGCACCTCCCCCCCAGTACACCCATCATGTGCCTCCAGCAGCCTCCCCCAGTTCTCCCATCAAGTGCCTCCAGCACCTCCTCCAGTACTCCCATCAAGTACCTCCAGCCTCCCCCAGTACTTACATCATGTGCCTCCAGCCACCCTGAGTACTCTCATCATGCGCCTCCAGCCTCCCCCAGTACTCCCATCATGTGCCTCCAGCAACCCCCAGTACTCCCATCATGTGCCTCCAGCACCTCCCCCAGTACTCCCATCATGTGCCTCCAGCCTCCCCCAGTACTATCATCATGTGCCTCCAGCCTCCCCCAGTACTCTAATCATGTGCCTGCGGCTAGAATTGAGGTCCTGTGGTGGCCAAGACTTGCAAGGGAAATTAAGTCCAGCGGTCACAAAGAAGCCTGTGAGAAGGCTTCTCTGTGACCACGGGTATCCTAGCAACCAGCCAGCCCTCATTTTAAAAGCATCCAGCCGCAGTCTGACTCCAGACCAGCGCTGCACTTGACGACGCTATCTCTTAGCCACGGATGACATCGCTTGGCCACTCGTTTGGCTGGCGCCCCTGGCGGGTGCCATCCTGTCCATGGGGTAGATACGCCACTGTGTACAGCAATTTGCAGCTGTGCAGGACCTCAAAGATACAGCAGGTCATGGTGCATTGTACCAACTGCCCCACCGTTAGTTCCACTGCTCAATCAATGTGTTCACATGGAAACTGTGCTAAGTGACGAGGGGAGCTTTAACTTACAGTAGCTGTCACCTCTGAGTTTTAATGTAATGTTCAATACTTTATATTCATTTCCTTTTGTCTATAGAAAATCTTTAAACATTCATAAACATTTCTAACTGGCAATAATTATAATTTGCAATCAGAATGATCAGGAACAGATAGTTCAATAGCAATACAAATTAACCTTCAACATTGTTGTTATCATGCAGTCCAGACCAGACTCGTCTGCACATCATAAAACTCACCACTATCGGAACCCTGTGAACTCTACACAATAGTAACCAATCAGGAACATCACACTGTCATATTGCAGATGACACAGGTAACTAACTGTTGCAATATAACATGCATGATGCATGACATCTATAGAGATAGAAATCCTGATAATTATCCAATGTAAGGTGATTAGTGGATCATGGACTGCACTCCAACCACATCTAAACATCACCCATACTGGGGTAAATTTTGTGCAATGTTTCCCCAGAAAGCTTTTTTGGCACATCACTCTTTTTATTAAAACCACAACACTGCACTCTATATAAAATATATCTAATAGTGCGGTTGCAGTCTCCACTACGCTGGGCTGCTTTCAGATATAGAGACAGACAAAAGTTACTTTTCGGCTGTCTCTATTTCGAATAGGGAGACTTTTTTGTTATTTTTTTTATTTTTATGAATGGGTGAGAGTGCCGATTGGCATACTCACCCATTCATTTTCACAGGACTCGCCACAGACCCGCCGCTGACATCTCTGGAGAGGTGAGTAACCTCCCTGGGGACTTTGTTGGGTGTTAGGGGGGTTAGGCTCTTAGGAAGGAAGGGTTAGGGTTAAATGCCATAGAAGGGAGGGTTAGGGTCAGACTGCGGGGAAGGGAGGGTTAAGGTTAGGGTAATGGAAGGAAAGTATTAGGTTTAGAATTAGGGGAAGGGATGGGGTAGTTTTTTGCCTTACCTTTCGGAGCACCATGTTCGTTGCTCCGGGGATCGATTGCTATGCCTCATCGAGGCATAAGCAATCGATATCCCAGCCAGTTCGAAAGTGGCTGGGAGATAACGGCCCTATCGAAATAGGGCCTTTCTTAGCAGGGACCCACACTCCTAATAGTGTATGCTTTCCCTTCTTCTGAATGCCCTTATTAACTCTAATTGTTCATTGGCTTCTACAGTTTACCGCAAACTTGCATCTTTATGTAATGTTGGGGCATATTCCGTTTAAGACATTTTAAGACTTGCTTACACTGCTTTCATTTTTCTATCATCCCCTTGTAATGTAATAAAAGCCATAAATGCTTTTCATCTTCCATTCGTGTTATATGTAAACAACATTTTGATTAGCAAATCGATTCTTATAACATTACTATGAAACCAATTTCTACAACTTTCCCAACATTCCCACAATCACAGCAGTTACGTCTTACCTTCAGTGGAAGACAGATGATTTTAACTCTTCTCTCCCTATGCTCAATATATCTAAACTATGAGTTTGCATAAATGTTCTGATGAAAGTGTCCATTTGATCAACAGTTTGAATAAATCTGATTTATACTCTTAGTAAGTGTTTCATCTCAATTTGTGCTTTTAATAAATGTGTAGTCAAGGACCGGAACAGACGCTTTAAATCACTTCCAGGCAGTTACACTGGCAGGCAAAATACAGTGGAAACTGCATCTTTCTAAAGAATAAATGCACATGGGAAAAAAAACAATAAATACAAGAGAAAAAATAACTGGACAAATACTCATAGTAACATAAACTAAACACAAGTAGGCAGTAATCATCTCTGTACAAGAAAAAAGAAATGGAAAAATAATAACTACTCATACCATCAATGCCACCATAACAACTGCTCATACCACCAAGGCCACCAGAATGACTAATCATGCCATCAAGGCATAAATTACAACGGCTCATCCCATCAACACCTCTATAATGGCTTCTCATGACATCAAGGCCACCATAACAACTGCTTATGCCATCAAGGCTGCCATAATGACTGTTCATGCCATCAATGCCACCATAAAAACTGCTTATGCCATCAATGTCACCATAGCAACTGCTTAAGCCATCAAGGAAACCATAATGACTAACCATGCCATCAAGACTGCCATTATAACTGCTCATATTATCATTGCCACCATAAGAAAAGATTATGCCATTAAGAGCACCATAATGACTACTTATGCCATCAAAAGCTGCCATGACTGCTCATACCAATATGGTGGCTATTTTGACTTCTCATGTCATTAAGGCTGCCATAATGACTTCTCATTCCAACAAGGCCACCATAAAACTGCTCATACAATCAAGGCAACCATTAAGACTGCTCATGCCATCAAGGTCAATATAATGACTGCTCTTGTTATCAAGGTCACCATAACAACTGCTCATACCATCAAGGCAACCACTATGACTGCCAATGCCATCAAGGTCAATATAATGACTGCTCTTGTTAGTAAGGTCACCATAACGACCGCTCATGTTATCAAGCCCACCATAACAAATTTTATCAAGGCCACCATAAGGCCTGCTCATATTATCAAGGCCACCATAATGACTGCACTTGTTATCAAGACCACCATAACGACTGCTCATGCCATCAAGGCCACCATAATTACTGCTCATGCCATAAGGGTTGCTGCAATGATAATAAAGCCCATCAAAAGAAATGTGAGGAATTGCTCAAGTAAATATTTTGGAGCTACCTCAGCTGTTTAGGTGGCATTTAGGCCCCCTCTTTTTACACCTTGCCTCCAGCAGTCCTTCAAGAATTGGGTCGCTCGCATGAAATCTGGCATCTAAACAGAGAGACAGGATCTTTCTGGGTTTGTGCCTGACAATTGACCACAAGAACTGGGAGCATGAGATTTCTGGGGTCTTGAAGGTCATCATTGATGTCTCTTTCCTGAAGCAATTTCATAAACATGAGTCTTTATAACGAGCCTATGCAACTTGAATTGTGGGTTGCAGAATTTGCAACACCCTGATTATCCCTCTTGTAGTTAGATTTGTAGTCAATTAATATTTAATATGTTTATTAAACTGATAAACCGATTAACCATTTATATCTGCCTCGGAGGCCCAATATTCACCTCTGTACACCACTTTTACCATTTAAAAAGTTGAAGAATAAGGGCTGGCACAACGTATTATAGAGCCGCAGAACAGTATCACCTTCTTAGATGTCCTCATTTGCACTATCATAATTATATAACTGTAACTGTAACGCTTTATAATACAATCAACATTCACACAAACATATATGTACACAGAGATGCCAATCAATAATCCCATATGACATTAACCCATCTCAGTCTACAACGAAAAAATCTGATTACTTCAAGACCAACAAAACAGCTGATTTCTGATTCCTTCCTCAATCTAAGCCGAACCAGAGAGCTGACGCTTCCTCTCCCTTACCTGTCAGTCATAGTGTGCCGATAATATTTGATTTTTTTTTTTTCCCAATAGTATCTCTACACAGAATAAAGAGACTGAAAAATACATTCTTACCAGAATCGTTATTTAACCCATAGTATGCCAGGCTTACTCTTAAGGAAATCTAAGTGGAAACACTTGGTGGAAAAGTACAGCAATTTCCGCAATCATTTATTTACATTTCAGTATAGCCTTTGCCATAGGGTTTTTTTTTCTCATTTATTTATTTTGTTGTTTCAGTTTTCTATAAAGAATAAATAAATAAATATATTCCATCCTTTAATGAACATCCTATTTAGTATCAGAGTCTTATTCAGGATAGGCCAGAGCCTGTGTAGGAAGAGGGTCCAGTTACACCTGCCATGCATTTATAGCAATCTTCATTTTTCACAATCTGCAGATTAAAGTTTGTAATTTGTCTTGGAGTCTAATAATGTGATACTGCTGGCAGCTAACATTTATTTTATGCTTTAATTACAGCCTTAACAATAGAAGGTAAACATCACTAGACAGAACAGAGAATAACATAAAATATACAGACTAATAAATCATATTTATTATGGAAGGGTTAAACACTAACCAAACCAATTTCTACCAACTGAAATAAAAAAATAAAAATTAAGTATTTTTACAGAGCATTTGCATTGGTAACTTCATTACTGTCTGTAGTTCTTGTAACATGGTTTTCCATAATGTATACACAAGTCGACCTTTATCAATGACATCAGAGTCACCTACGTAATAGCCACGCGGCACGAATGTCACCGAAGTAACAGCAATGCTGCAAAACCGATATTATGCCAACGGTAACCATGTATTAATGACATTACAGTCACCTAGGAAATAGCCACACAGCATTCATTACATTAGAGTCACCTACATTGCAGAGACAAATACTGTCCTGATCTACACATCGAGGTAAAATGAATAAAAATGATGAAAAACTCACTCTCAAAAGCAAAATATGAACATTCACCTCTGGATAAACTAATCTGGAATGTGAGGGGTGCCGATTAATATTCATTTTGTACAGTTATGATTGAATATAGCACAGAATTATACTGATCAGTTTTACTTTTTAACTGCAATTCAGAGTTGGGTAAGGACTGTCTTAATTTAAACTTTGCCTGGACATTTTAAAATGAATCAATTAACATTTTAAAATAAATTATTTAAATTCACCATATTTTTTTTAATTGATTGCATAAACCCAATAAAAAGATCAATCAATTCTAAACAAGCACTGAAGTTAACAAAATATTTCCCTGTTTCTATTCAGGTCCACTGCCACCATAACCTTATACAGTACAAAATAAAAAATAATAGAAAATAGAAAAGAATTCAAGATTCTGTTTACCCCCAAATGCCTCATAACAATCCAGAATTTCCAATCCTGAAATCTGTCACTAATTTGTATAATTCACAAACAATTCATAACATTTCATAAAGCTTACCTGATTGAGACATAAACATTAAATTTGGTTGTCAGAGGCATTTGTGATAGTATTCAGTATTATAAGGATCCTAAAATATCTAATCAATTATACTTTTCCATACAATTTTTTAAAGCTGAAATTACAAAAATGTAATTTGGTGAACAAATAGAACAAAAAATAGAAAAGAATAACAAACTCACATCAATACATTTATGCAAAAACACACATATAATTATATACAATATCTTCTTCCCTAATAACAGTGATAATTTTGCCTGTGCAGATATAGCACTAATAGAGTCCAGGTGGAAGCAGATTTAGAGTTAATAGTGGCCAGTTGTATCCTGCTCTCAAGTTCACTTGAGATTTGCATTAGTTTTGCAGCTGCTGGAATTTTTCTATACTCCCCGGTGTTTATCTCTACACGAAGCCTCTTCTAGCCTGGTCTCATTATAACATTTTAGTGCATTCAATAGCTATTTGTTGGGATACATGTACCGCGTGCCCTCTTTATTTATTTCTTTTTACAGACTCGAGATGTAAAGTGCAGACGTACCTTTTGAACTTCAGGCATCAACGATTTTCACATCACCGATGTGGAGGATTCCCGAGTGTACCTGAGCAAGTAGATATATCAAAAGAAACAAGATTTCATGAATATTCACGGCTTAATACAGAGAGATCTCACACTTTCAGAACCTAAATGCACTGATTGTATCTTGTCCTGTAATATAAAACATTTATACAACACACTACGATTGGAATATATCTAGGCATTAACTATTCCCCTGCCAGGGCTGGAATGCTATAATATTTCACAGACTGTAAATTCATTTAAATAGTTTTGAAATGCAATGCCACTGTATTTTATTGATTTAGTCTACATTTCAAATTAGTTTCATTTTATGATTTTTAATCCTTACAGAAATGTTAACTTAATGTATTGCTTTGATTTCTTTTGTATAGTGTACAATTTTTTTTGTATTCGCTGAAAAACTCACAATAAGAATTATGCAATTAAAAAATAAACATGTTTCTACCTCTTAATTATTATGCTTTATTTTTTTGTAAAGATCATGGAGCATATATTCTAGAAAAAGATTTGTCAGACTTATATATATAAATATAGATTTAAAAGACTTAGAAATTGGTTAACATAAAAATCCCCAAATTTTCTGTAATATTAAAGAGAGTAGACGGCATTATCCCTAGTAATTGTTTTTGGGTTGGCGTCAGTAGTAATCCTGACAAGATAATTCTATTTTGTGTTGTGTTTACGCTTTTCATTCTCTTCGATATTCTTAGTGCTACGCAGTAGAGAGCATGCATAAATCTACTATGATCTCAAGGCTGGGATTCCTCTCGCAGCAGGGCTGATGTGCAGCAATCTTTGGCGTTTTCTCGCTAAATGTACGAGGCTTATGGAATCATGCAACCTGTAAACCTCGTAGGCAGAGAATATTCCACGAGGCGTTCTATATTTAAAAAAAAATGGAAGGCTTTACATCACACTCACAATTAATGCATTACAAAGGCAAACTCGTCAGGTGGAAGAGCGCTTTACTTTACTGCTATTTGATTAAGACCACACCAACACCTCTGCTTGATCAAACTAAAGCCACATGAATATGTTTATTGAGAAAAAGATGCTGCAAATGATATCTTGCTTTGCTTAAGGTGTCACTTCAAGATTTCCACTCTCTAGATCCTCGAGCATGTTATTTTTGGAGCATACGTTCAGGACTGCCTTAAATGCTACTGTTGGCTTGGTGCCCAGGATCTCTTAAAGTAGATGACATTTTTAGACATTCGGTGTCATTTTCCTCAATATGACCTCTACTTTCATGCCAGGGATGAATCCATCCTGTTATTAATGCATTCAGTTTCATGAGGGAGGAAAAAAAAAAACCTCTATTCAATTTTCACACCTGAATAGAGTCCAAAAAAATCCCAGTTTGCTCCTGTTATCGTTGTCAAGCGGTTGGAGTTAGTCTCTCGCTGTACCAACCTTGTAGCCCTCACTCTACCATAAAGACATGATAGTCCATAAATTATACCTGAGAACTCTGAAAGAGGTGACAGAACTCAACTAACGTTAGCAATTTATAAAACTGCCCCATTGTGGTAAACAGTTCACATGACCCCAGTTCGTTACATGCCTCAACCGTAGTGCACCCAGGTCCTGTTTATGATCCAGGACAAAAAAAATTATGGACGAAATCTAAACTTCTTTAAAAGGCGGGATGTGGAGAGAACACCCAATAAGTATGGAGATTGTACAGGGGGTGGGCATGCTAAGCCTCTGTGTCAAGACTTAAGATAGGGTCCACAGATCGTAAGGCTGTGTCTGCCAAGGAAGTGACCTCCATGGCCCATACTGCAGGCTGGATACAG
>WWET01000098.1:67668-85081 GCA_011038615.1 Limnodynastes dumerilii | reverse complement strand
GGGCCCCTGCGCCGTTCCTACAAATAGGCAATTTTACGTCTCTGCCACGCGTAAATTCGCTCAGAAGCGTTGTTCTGGATCTACCCCTGTCTCTGGATCAGCCTAAAAATGTGGGTTTTTGGGCTCACCCAGAGAACAGGTGTAGGTAACAATTAGCAAGAGTATTTTGAGTGGCAACAGCGGGCAGGGTCTAGCTGGCAACTTTTAGGCTGGTGGCAAATATAAGTACCGTAAGCAAGTATCAATATAAGTGGCGCCTGAATGTTCAGTGCACCCGCTTCCCAAAAAATTAAAACAATAAGACCCCAAAAAAAAAACAAAAAAAAAACATAACAATCCCTCCTGCAGTCCCGCACCGTCTCTCCACATGGTTCCAACAGTGAATAGCTGTCAGCATTCTGATTGGTGGACACCACCAGTCATTCTCCAATCAGCAAGCTGAAAGTCATTCACTGTCTGGCTGTTAGGAAGGTAAACAATGCTGCCCTGCTGCTCTGATTGGGTGTAATCCATAAGCAGAGTGCTGGGGAGCATCTTTATTTGCCTGCCTCTCAGCTGGCAGCCCTATGCATGAAGCGATTGTAGCTTGCGGCTCCAGTGTCAGACCACCTGAGGAGTAGGTGCAGGGGGGTCTGGTATATGGTAGTGACACTTTTTGGCTTGTAGTGTTGAATGTCTGATAGAAAATCTAAGCCTAAGTTAGAACTCTGGACAGATATATTCCTATTTGTCTACACCAGGCCTGGTCTGCACTGTTGTCACTGAGTTTCATCCTTAAATACACACATTGGAAGGGTTCCGGAATATCCGGAAGACTCCTGACATTTGGGAAGTTCTCCCAGTATCCCCCTACCTAGCAACTTTGCTCTTCTTAGTGTTACTTGGAGCAGGGAGGGACCTGATGATGCATCAAAAATCCCCATCCCCGTTGCTAGTAAAACAAAGAAAAAGGGTGGGGCTTCTGGCACAATTTGCATAAACCATAAAGCCCCACCCCTTTGCAGGCATCTATGGCTTCCATCCGGGAGATCCTGGAGGGAAGTTATGAAAAGTCGGCAACCCTGGGGTAGCTGCATATGTTAATCTTAGTTTACTTAAAAACTTTTAATGCTAATCATTCACAACACAGGATTACCACCATTTCCTTTTGGTTGCTTTATCCTAAAAAGAACAGTTACTTCTGTTATTGTGATGCAATTTTACATCTCCTACTTGGAGATGATTTAATGAGCCATTCGCAGTCAGACTGTACTGTCCATGTGTACTGACACGTGCATGGCTTAATCTTTGAGACAAGAATATGCTTACTGGCAGCATCAACCAGGTATCTCATTACCTATATGTAATGGGTGCAGCAATATGCAATACAATCGTGTCACACCACAAATGAAGGATGATAGTAACTATGGAAGTGTTGGTCCGTGAATGGATTTCT
This sequence comes from Limnodynastes dumerilii, assembly GCA_011038615.1. NCBI lineage: Eukaryota > Metazoa > Chordata > Amphibia > Anura > Limnodynastidae > Limnodynastes > Limnodynastes dumerilii. Next base: position 83,646 of record WWET01000098.1, on the reverse strand, counting down.
CCGTTATATGTAGAAAACCAGTGGGTTGTATATTGCACTTGCATGCAGGAAAAGCCTGGAAATGCATGGCTAAAATGCTATGCTATGCACTATATCATAATACACTACATCACAGATGAAATGTTTCTATGCACCCATTACATAATATATTTCCATACTGACCTAGCACTCAGGGCCATGAGGACATGAGTTCACTTCTTGGACCTGTTAATAAATATAAAATAAAATAAAACATGAAAGTAACCAGGAAGAAGAGCAAGATGAAGGCCCTGATTCAAAATTAGGGTCCTAAGGGAACTTACGCAAGTCTCTTGCGTAAGACCCCTTAAGATGTAACATCGGTGCATGCACACACCAGGTATTACGTGTCGTAAATTCTTCCTTGCGGAACAAAGAACTTCCTGCCATACAGGCGGGGTTAGGCATGCTAATTAAGTTCCGGGGTGAGGAGACGCAGTTTATATCTGTGTCCATGCGGATTACATTAAGTGTCTAGAACTCCGTAAGAAGGAGGAGAGTGACAGGGGTGTGCACTTTCCTCCTCCGTGCTTACTTACAGATCTCCTGGTGTACGTAAGTCACACGGAGATCTGAATCTGATCTGAAGACATTATTGGCTCTGACAAATAGAATGCTTTTGTTCTGAGAGTGAAGAGCGCCCTCTAGACATGGTGGTAGGATTGCTCCATAGTAAAGACAGCTCTAATGGCAGTGCAATGGTTGGATACTGATATCAGGCCAGTGAAATGGTTGGATACTGATATCAGGGCTGTGAAATGGTTGGATGCTGACATCAGGGCTGTGAAATGATTGGATACTGACATCAGGGCAGTTCAATGGTTGGATACAATCCCAATATCCTTTGAAATAACTCCTCATTGCATCATATTAAATGACATTTCTGCTACAAGCACATACATGTAACATAATAGGTGCCTTCTCCCTGTAAGAACCAGGACAGAACTACCTCACATTTGGCTTAATGTTTAGATAGAAATTAGTAATAAAAAAGATATTACAGGACAGCCTGGGATGAGAGAACAAGTAACACATCCTATATGGTGACAGTACTTACAAGGGGTGCTAAAATATCTAAAATATCAGCAACACAACAGCTATAAAACCTGAATAGATTAACAATTCCATGACAGGAGCACGCAGAAAAGAAATAAAGACTGGAACAATGCAACAATATTCTTCAAAATATTGGTTGAAAACACAGGTAGAAACAGGTGAAGATGACTTCTAAAGGGTTCACAAATAGACAAGAAAAAAGCAATCCCGATACCTGAACAGGACTATAGTAAGTTGGTTTGGTAGTCGTCAAAAAAACTAGTCAGCGGTATTCTTAAACTCCAGTCATGAAAGCCAGTCTGCAGTAAGCTAGTCAGATACAGAGGAAATAAGATCCTACAACCTTTTACCTAAAGAGCTTTAATTTTTCCGTTATATTCTCCCATGATTCCCATTGCAGAAAATCACAACATCTTTCTCTTTCTAGATCTGATACCTATCTGCTAAGGCCACAACTATCCCATCCCCGATCTGCCGGGGAACTGCAATGTTGTACAATACAGCTACTTCATTATACACTGAATCAGATTACAAGCCTTTGGGGGAGCAGAGCAAATAGGTGGTGTGAATAGAGAAGATTACCTCATGTTATGTTATTTCCTTCCAGCCATCCTCTTGAGATCTGCTATTCCCAAACGGAGGCAAGTCAGAATCAGGCAGTTAATTAACAAGCCATGATATGCCTCAACCCTTGTTTCATTGTGTGCTCTCAGTGCATCAAGGGTTACTAACTTGTAGACTACACTGTGGTGGAGCTAATGGCACTCCAACTACCTTATTGGACACTTTAAATGCATTTTATGTTGCATACACCAGGGTCAAGTTATGTCACTGGAGGCAAATGAGGTTATTCTCCTCCATGGTAGTGATTCACTAACAATTCACAAAGAAGACTCTTCAGAACGGCCTTTGGCTGGACAAGTCACAGAGGCAGATTTGCATTCATACCCATCAGCTACCAATCAAATGTAAGGTTTCATTTTATAAACAGTGATAGAAAAAGAGCTGACATCTGATTGGTGCCTATGTAACATAATACTTGAATACATTCAGTCATAGAATTTTAAATAAACCTCTTATTATTCCCTCCTAGAAGAGAACTCAATTATATAAATCATTGGAGGAAATGTGAAGACAGGACAGTGATTTCTTAGCATAATAATAGTAGGTCAGGATGTAACATCCAGGTCATGGTAATATTTTACTGTCCCAAATCCCTGGCAACGTCTCTACCCAGTGGGAATTAAAAACTACATAAGACTGTGATCATAATAATAGGAATAACACTTTATCACAACTGATGGTCATCAAGTTACAAACATAACATATCTGAATCAGTGGGTAACTCAAGCACGATATGTACTCTCAATGCTGCTTTGCCTGCATGTTAAAAAGTTAATTTACATTTGCTGAACCTGACTTTGTGTAGTAAACTGAATGATCAAATGATCTGGTTTCATGACAAATTTGCCATAAATGCTCATAAACATATAAGAAAAATGATCTGAACTATAGATAAACAGTCTGCCACATATACAATATTTATGTCCCGTATAGGAGGTAATTTAAGTTGCATTTTTACATGGGAATTCTATGAACAAATAGTGAAATTGCGATTGTCAGAAGTAAATTTTCTTGGATACAAGATTAAGTTACCGCCATATTTTTTTTAAATGTAGTACTATCATCACCTCAGGCTTATCCTTACTTTTGAGAACCGTGAGAAAGTGGTGTTATTTTATTTATTTTTTAAAGAAAATAACATTCAATTAACACCCGGTTAATGACAATTTTACTTCTCTCCCTGTTAACCCTGTTTGGATTCTTTTGCTTTAAACAGTGAATGTTGGCAATTAATATGCATAAAAGCCCAGACATTGGAATGCTATATCATGATACTAACACAGTGAGATTGTCATTTCACCCAGACTTATTTTTCCATTATTTCCTATATTTAATGTATAAGTGCAAATCCACTAATGACATCTGCTGCTAAAGAAAAAGAAGTCTGTGAACAAAAGACAATCTACAAGACGCGTGTGTGTGTGTATTTGTGTGGAGCTATGCATATTAAGTTTCTGCTATGTATTATAATGATTAACAATATCCTTATCAAGTCATAGAATTTCACCAATTACTGGTCTTTGTAACGAGGCAATAAAATAGGACCTTGCAAATCTCATTCTATCCACACACCATAGCCAGGTAAAACTATAAAGCATTAATATAGTAAAAAATAAACAGTCTGAAGATTCAGCACTATGCATATTAAATAGTAATTGCGTGAAAAATATACAAGCTTAAAAATATTGCAGTTGGGCATTGATAACCTCCTGTATTTTGTTATTATGAAACACTAAAAGTACATTTTGTGTTAAAGGATTAATGTACTTAATGTGCTTCATCTAACCACCCATAACATAATAGCCCACTGCAATAAAATTTTACAGGGCTATATAACACAAAGTAAAGGATTATACCAGGTGTATTTAAATGCAGAAAAAAATGTGGCAAACGAAGGCATAAAAAAAAGTCAGGTTTGAAGTGAATTCCTCCGCACACAGTGTTTTAAGATCTCAGCAGCAGCAGCAGCTCACGGGTAAAGGCAGTCAGCACACTCCTTCCCTTCCAAAATTATGAGAAAGTTGTCCACAGATGAGTAATTATCAAGGAACATATGTGCTCCTTAGTGTGTGACAGCATGACCTTCCCTAGCCTACTAAAACTGCCAGTCTGACAGTGAGGATATAATCCAAAGAAAGTCTATTGACTTTTTAAATAGGAAAAAACACCTTTTAAACCTGGCTGCCGAAAATCTCATTATGTGTTAAATTCTGCTTACTGGGAGTTTACTGTAAATTAGACTTTCTCTGCTATATCATCCACGATGCCCCCCCCCCTGTAATGCCTCTTCTTGCTTTCTTTGCAGTAAAACCAAGTTGCTCGTATGCATTTTCCAGCCCTGAAACTTGACACATTTACCTGCAGTGGAAAATGAGGTGATATATATTTATACACACACACACACACACACACACACCGGGCATAGACCAAAAGGAAATGTGATTAACTGATTAAACTACAGCGAGTGTCTATGTGGTCCCCTCATAAAGATGTCTTCTGTGCCAAAGTGTTAACCCCATTTCCTTTGCAGATCCTAATAAAATAACAGCGATAAGTATATTCTAGTATTAGATTATAAATATGCTATTGCTTTCTGTTTCGGTCTAAACCTGTATCCCTAAGTAACTTTTATGATTTGTCCCTGCCCACAGGTATAAACGATAATGATACTTTCAAAATAAAATATTTATAAAAAAAAAAAAAAGAGTAAAAAAGACCCACAGGCAAAATATAAACGATACTTTAAAAATAAAATATTTATAAAAAAAAAAAAAAGAGTAAAAAAGAAACAAAAACAACAAAATTACATTAAATTCTCTGTGATTACACGCAAAGTAAATTGTAAGTGTGGGTAAACTTCACTTTCCGCAAAATGATGGCCTCAGTCTCTAGATCGTAGTCGTCTCTCTAACTTCCTGCAAGGGACAGAGAATAAAGCTGATAGTATAACAGCAGTAACAAGGTTTCATCAAATCAAACAACCATTTCAACCTTTGTTTTAGGGAAAATTGGAACAAACTGAGAAATTAAACGTATACACACGCTCATACATAAAAACATATGACCAATCCTGCCTTGTGAAAACAGAGCTTCTCATTCCCGAAAGCACTTTCCACACAATATTACAATATTATTATAACATATTTTCAGTTTCTTTTACACAGAACATAATGATTTCACAATCAAGGAAGATGTGTTAACTATAATTTATTGGCTAAGCAATTATAGTTTATGTATTCTTTCTAAAGACTAGTATGATCTTAGTGCAGTTCCAAATCACATTCTCTAACCTGGGTATAGAATGATTGTTATGTAAGTGACACGGCACTTTATCAGGGTTCGTTTATAGGTTGTTGTAGCCATAAGGTTATCAACTGTTTAATGAGTGTATAAGAGTAATCAAACAGAAAATGGGGACACAGCAGCCTATGTGTGTACCAGACAAAGACAAGGGAGCGAATACAGAATTGAATGAATCATTAAACACGGTTACTGCCTGATTGGTTAGCCTTGTAATCTCTCTGTCTGATCCTTGTCATCTGGCTAATATTAATCTCTGGCTTGACATGAGTTGCAGATACCTTCCTGCATAAAATAAATATTGATCTAATTCACAGCACATATTAAAAGGTTTATATTTGAAAATATTTAAGTAGCAATGTCAATATCTGCCTATGTGAAATTACATTACATGTTATTTGATCTCTTAACGTCGTAAGAATTAATAAAAGACAATTGATTAGTGTGTGCTACCAAAATATACATTCTTCCGCTATATTTGTCCCAAATATTATCTTTAAAAAGTCCATAACAACATATTCCACAGGTTTTTTTTAACATTTAAATATGTAATAATTCACAGACTTATATTACAATTTGTTATTTACTCAAATGAAGAAAAAAAAAATTATCTCTACAAACGGAAACGTTAAAGTTTCGTTTTATTTGTGCTTTTTCTGCCAAACTATTTCAACAGCTGCAAAATGTTCCCAAAAAATGTGTCTGCTTCTAAAAGGTAAGATCTATGCACAAAATAAATAAAATAAACTTTATTTCATGGCACAATCTTGGCAGACTTTCAGAAAAATCTAAACAGGTGTTGCGTAATGGGACTTAAAATGAACAGTGTTAAAGTTATTTTCTAAAAAAGTTAAATATAGGATTTCCTTTCGAATCGCGCTCTGCTTAAGGATAGTAATCTGTGGTATTTTCAAAAAGATAATTCTAATGTGCCCTATACATAATTTACCAACTCTGTGCAGGAAGCAAGGAATATACGATACTGTATATGCCTTCAAGGATATATTTCTCAAATGTTATGAATGATTCCACATCAAAGGACAAAATACTGTAAAAAATCAGACAAAATACTGTAGTAATATATAGCTCGCTGGTCTGTTTTAAAAGGTGTGCTTCTATTTACTTAATGCCAAAAAATATCATTTTTGGCTTTTCAGAAGACTGCTAGGAATGCTTATGGTGTAAACATTTAGTCTAATGTTGTTATTCGGGAAGCTTAAAATTTGGCCTTCAGTCACTGTTTCATACGAGATGTTAAAATTGTTTCTCAACTCCCAGAGGGACCTTATATTAATTACCTGCTATGAAAACTGTGAATAGTTATTGGCGAATGTCACCAATATTGTTTTATTGCTATAACTCTAGGGCAAGTGACATAGGATTCCTACTCTGACTAGATTAAGCAATCGTGTTCCTTGCAGATGTTTCAAACGTATTCTGAGCTAATATATTAACTCCAGAGTGGTCATACATAAGGTCAGTAGCAAATAAATTGTCATTTCACTGTTGTAACAACATACCTATTTCATTTGTCAATTAATACATGCCCTCTGCAAGTAGTAATGACATTGAGTGGTCCTGAATGACTAGGAACTATGGTAACAAATTCACAAAGGAACACTCCATGGCTTAAGGGCCAGTTGTGTAAGAGAATGGCAAGATCACATTATTGAGCAATTAAATAATCAAATGATGCACTGATGGTTTTGGGATAAAAACTAAATCTCAGTGTTGCCAGTTGTATCTTATGGGTTCCCCGGAGAGGGTTAGAGCTATTCCCCAATCACTAAGCGTCTGCATTCAGAAGCATCAATACTAGATCAACATTTAACATGGCGACAGCTGTAAGAGCCAAAATCTAAACCACCACTATATATTGTATGATATACAGCCTAATAGCCAGCACATAAACAAACTCCAACCATCATGTCTGACCCCTAACTAACTGCTATATACAGACAGCTGGGCAGCCCAAAGAATGCAAGGGTTAAGGAAGAAGGGATTAAAAGGTATACAACAGATTTTGCAACTTTATGTACTTAAGATAAGTGGAATCTCAAACCAGCCCTGGTGTTTGAGTGGACAGCTGTTTACAGATGGGGACTAAAATACCTCGACACACTATAAGGCATAGGTAACCTACAGCACTTCAGTTATTGTGAAACTACAAGTCCCATCATGCTTTCCCAGGTATTACTTCTGCCTATACTCTAGGAGCATGTTGGAACTTGTAGTTTCACCACACCAGAAGTGCCCAAGATTTTAACTATTAAAATAATCAATGACCCCACAGGATTTTATTCTATCTACACCAGTTATTACTGTGGACTTGCTTGTCTCTGGATAACACAGTTAACACTTTCACTGCTTAGGGAGAAGCACACAGTCAACTAATATAATATATATATTTATAATACATTGCACAATAAAGCACAAATGACCAAGAACTACCCACAAACAAACCCAAAAAAAATGGCTGAAATGTGATTTATGGCAGCAGGGAAGATAAATAAAGAAGGAATTACTTCCACAGACCTAAAATCCAACTGTTTATCATCTGACTAAAGATTTACTAGAATATGAAGCTAAATTAACCAGAATATGGATTTGTAATCATTATCCAAATAACGGTGTAACACAAAAGGTCAAATGTCAAAGGGTAATGGTTCAGTGATCATTTACAAAGCCAAGCATGAGCCATTTCACATTGTACAATATGCAGCAGGGAGTTCTAGGGAAATTGGGCTCATATTAAAATTGTAGAAATGAAATTTCAGCGGGCATTCCGAGATAATACAAAAATACGCACATATATATATTCTAGCAAGACAACCTCAGAATTCAGACTATTTTCACAACAGCCTCGACTATGAACCACATATTTTTTTGCTACAAATAATATTCAAAAGCAAAACCTTTTTTTCTCCTTTCACCCCAAAAATCATACTTCCAAACTGGGTACAGAATCAAAAACTGCAGTTTATTATTGTAGATTATTTTTTTTTTTTCCTTTTGACATGACCATAGAAGTGACTTGACAGAGCATAAAATGCAACACATGTCGTTAGTAACTTAAAATATAAAACAATTTTGCACAGCAAAATATGCATAGGAAAAATAATAACATAATAGCTGACAAGGATCTCTATCTATTATGGAACTGTACGTTCATTTGTAAAAGACATCTTAGCAGTCCCTGATAAGAAAAATTTCCTGGTTATTGCCTTTAAGACTTGTGGAATTTTGTGAAGCTACAGAAAATCCAGTTCTGTGCCACAATATTATACTGTAAATTAAAAAAAAAATCTGCATTGCTTAAAATTGTGCAGTAATGCCATTTTCTTGTTGTTTGTTTATAACTTCATACATTTTGTATTAGCGTTCTAAACAGTTTTGCATGTTATTAAATGCTTGCAGGTTATATCTTAGTGCAATTCAGTCCCAAATACTTCAATTTTGAGAAAATAAAACAAAACATAAAGACTAAAAAAAAAAAAGAAAAAGACATTTTTGAATGGAACATACCCCATAAATATACACAAGGGCACCTACCCTTTTAATACTTTGGTTTTCAAATACAGTCAATGTTAAAGCATGGGTTAACACATAGCCAACTTATATTTAAGTTGCAAGCACATGCGTTGAAAACTATCTTTAAAATAAACAACCCCATTGCTTTACTACCCCTTTGCAACATCACAACAGTAAACTTAGTGCAGCAGTCATTTGTACATCTAAAAAGAGATCTAACTCGTTCCAATGAGACATTCCTTTATCTGTTTATAATTTAACTGGGCTAAAATATTACAAGGATTTATAAAAACAAAACAACAGGAATAAATTTGATTACAAACCCATAGCATTCCACATTTGACAGCAACCAAATGCAAAAAAAGGGTAAATATTTGATTTTGTTTTTTCTTAAATAAATTTCTTTAAACTGTCATTAGCTTTTAGTCCCAACACGAGTTAATTCTATAAGGTCAAAGGTCCTGATATATATATATATATTTATATATATATATTTATTCATTTTTTACATTTTGCCACATTTAAATATCAAAATCCATTATGCCATGGTTTGGAGGAAAAAAGAAAATCAATCAGTGCATTAAAAATAATAATAATAATAATATTAATAAAACTGACGTTTTGCATATTTTCAGAAAGCAGGGGTCTCTTTAGCGGATGTAAAGTTTATTGAGGAGAGGATCTGGTTGTGTACTTTTTTGTTTGCAAATCAAAAAAGTGATGAGGAACAAAAACAAAAATAATAAACATAAAAGTGGATGTCATGCCATATTTTCCAGGAATCCATTTTTTTCCAAGCAAAAGACAAAAAAATAAAACAAAAACACCAAAAAGAACAAATGAAAAAAAATAATAATAATAATTATACCATACATGTCCAGCATGCAGGGCCTTCTTATCAATATATTGTCTCTTTTCCATACAGTCTTATGACAATTACAGTTCTTTGTTGCTAGGATACAACAGCAAGCATAATGTATGAGATGAGTATGGGATATTAATGGCAGGCCACTCTCACACATTTTGGGCCATAAAGTCTTATGAAACACTGAAGTTGAATGCAGGCTTCATTTTGGCAGGTTGCTTTCCATCATTTCCTCTTATATTTTTTTTAGGACAGCAACTCTCAAAAATGATGAATTCAGCGATATAGTCTAATAATTCACATTTTTTTTTTTACGTTTAAATTTGCAAGCTCATATGAAGAACTCGGGATGGCAACAAATTCTGTTTTCTCTCTGTCTTTGACACAGCAAGCCCATAAACTCATGACCTTAAAAACAAAACAAATAGCAAGCATAAAGTGGATGATAGATTTCAAAGAGCAGTCTTCATATGAGTGCAGAAGGGTTAAGACTGGTGCTAAAGCAAACTCAGAAAAAAGAAGGGAAGCGATGAAGGAGAGAAGTTAATCCAACCCCCCAATCTCCCAAACTATGTTCAATTAAATATAGGTCACGTTATGGGTGACTGAAACCATCCCAAAAACTTGTTCTAACAATCTACACACAGAAGCCTGATATTAATCCTGCGGCAGCAGAAATGTTCTGGGACACTAATTTGAAGACTGGATTCAACATGCAAAAATAAATTATGGATTATGGATTTTTTTTTTTTAAAGGGGAAAAAGAAACTATCAATGCTGTATTAATAATGGGAAATTGGTGGCATGCTCTTCATTTCCAGTAAGAGTTTTGTTTCTACACAGAATATATATAGCAGTTTAGTATGTGTGGTGTAGGGTGTAAAGGCACATGCCAAATGCCTAAGGAGAGAATCAAATCTAATTTGAGCAAATAAAAGTTTTAATGACAGCCCATTCAGGGGTGATGACAGTTCTACAACTGGGTCTAAAATTTCTCACTCAACAATAAGGAAAGATTTAAATTTGGGGGCTACAGACCCTCTTAAAGGCCAATATAAATGGTTAATACTAAGACAGAAGTCACCTTTAGTAATGTCCCAACAAGAGTGTCAAAGAATAGTAAAGTGGACACTGGAAAATGATTGGAGTTGGGGGTGACATGTGTCACCTACAGAGACCCCTTTTAGTGTTGGCGAGAAAGTTATAGCCTCAGGGGTGACATTCAGTGGGGATGGGAGCAGAGTTTAGCACAAGGGTAGGAAAGTATGCACAGGAGAACTACAGACAAGCAAGTGGAGTGAGAAGCATTTATCTCAGGGGTGACTTTCAGTAGGGGTGGCAATGGTTGGCATGGTTCCCCAAGTAATAGGGAGTGAAGGATGAATCTCAGGAAAGATTACTGGTTCAAGTGAAGTCAACTTTAGGAAAGTAGGGATGAAGTGGAGTGGCATGTACCCCTACAGACAGGTAACAGGGCAGAAGAATGACTCTCAGGGCTTGACACTCTGTAGGGACTGGATGGCACAAGGTTGGCACAAGAGCAATAAAGTATGGAGAGGTGTTAAGAGGCAGGGGAAGAGGGGATGGGGAGCAGGGGGCAGAGAGTCCAGGACTCTAGGGGGACACTCACATGAAATACTCCGGAGAGGAGGGGTTCTCGCTGTTGCTGGAGCCGGTTTCCCGGAAGCCGCTCCCCAGCAGCTTCTCGTACTTCTCCTTGTAGGCGTCCCTCTCCCGCAGCAGCCGGGAGATCTCCTGCTTGAGGTGCTCCACCTGCTGCAGCAGCTGGTTCTTCTCGGACTCCAGGACGTGCCGCTGCTGCACCCGCTTGAACCTGCAGGACTGCGCGTAGCCCCGGTTCTTCAGGGTCCTCCTCTTCTGCTTCAGCCGGATGACCTCCTCCTTGCTCACCCCCCGCAGCTGCCGGTTCAGCTCCCGCACCGACATGGTCACCAGCTGCTCGTCCGAGAAGCGGTCGTCAAAGTGCAGATGGTGGTGGTGGTGGTGATGGTGGTGGGGCGGCTGGTGGAGACCCCCGACCACCGACGAGGACGGGGAGCTGCCGCCGCCTCCTCCTCCTGCCCCGGATCCCCCTCCTGCAGGCTGCACCCCGGTCCCGTGCACCCCGGGATGGTGGTGATGGTGGTGGTGGTGAGGTCCCCCATTCTGGGCGGCTGCGATTACTGCAGAGACCACCGCGGCTGCAGAGCCCATGTCGTCCCCGGGCATCCCTCCCGAGGAGGGGTACTGCTGCCCCCTGGCAAAGCCATCGTAGCCCTGGAGCTGCTGCTGCTGTTGTTGCTGTTGGGTGTTGCTGCTGATCAGCGCTTCCACCGCGTCCTCCGGGCTAAACCCCAAAGCCTCCGGGTTGATCTGTTGGGGGTAGCCGGTCATCCAGTAGTAGTCTTCCAGGTGGCTCTTTTGGTCGCTCCCGGAACTCGGACTGGGCGCCGAGAAGCTCGGGGAAGGGGGCACCGAGCTGCAGGGCGTGCTCATCGGGGTGGAAGACAGCGATCCCCCGGCGATCAGGCGGCCGCACTGGCTGATGATGCGGTCGGTCTCCACCGGCTCCTTCTTCACTTCAAACTTCATCAGATCGAAGTCATTAACATATTCCATGGCCAGGGGACTGGTGGGCAGGTCGGAGCTGCTCATTGCCAGTTCTGATGCCATCCTTCTGCTGGTCACAGTCCTCCACAAAGGTGGCAGAGGGGACACCAGGCTGCTGGGACCTGGCACAGGGTGAGCCAGCTTTGCTTTATTTGTCCTTTTGCCACCCCACCCCCCCCAACCAAAAAAGAGCGCACTTACTCGGAAAACAGAGGCGTACTTGCGCCTCAGTGCAGCCTGGCGCAGATCCTGGCGCACGCACACATCCCGGCTGCGCGAAAGTTGCGCGTTCTCTGTGTTTGCGGATAAGGAGTCTGTCTGTCTGTCTGCCTTTAGGTTTTTTGGTTTTTTTTGCTTTTAGGCTTTTTTAACACTTCATGGCCGAGCAAAGCAAAGTTTTGCAAGAGGTGAAGTAACGTAAGGCTCCAGGATGGTGCATGGGAGAGGGGAGCACCACTGCCAGGCAGAAGGGGATTTTCAAGGATCACTCAACAGAGCACTTTAAAAGCATTGCTGAGTTTTATAGCTGCCCTGACGTCACAATCCAAATGGCAAATAGACTGGGGACAACAGACCAATGGGAGCCCGGATCCCCTGCCCTCATTAGCATAATAGTATGTAAACTTCAAGAAGAAGAAGAAGGGGGGGGGGCTGTCAATCACAGAGGATCAGATGACTGTCAGCTGGGACCAACCTGGGTTAACTCTTTGTGGCGCGGTGGTACCCTAATAGGGGAAGGATCCTGGGCAGGGAAAGGGGGATTCTGTACACTGGGACTCTGTATAATCTGGCTTGCTACAAGAGAAGCAGAAAGATCATCATCTTGGAAGCCATGGGATGGATGCCCCTGCAAAGCAATTCCGTGGCGGCAGCGCTAGAGTTAATGTGGGACAGGTGTTAACTCCTTTGGTTCCGGAATCCAGCTGCAAACTTTATTTTTTTTCCCCTTCTCCCGGCTTGGAGTGTGTTGTCAGTGCCAGTGTCTAACATTAATGCTAATGCCAGTCAAGTGTTAGGCAAAGGATCCCAAGCCGTGGCATGAGATCAGAAACACCTTCTACAGCTGGGATTTCTGCACAGACACATTGCCTGTTACTGATATCCAGAGTACATGCAGTTGTTGCCAGTGTGTATTGTACCAGGGGGTTGCTTAAGATTTTACTGCGTTTTAAGCTTAAAAGTGCAGATTTTTTTTTATTTTCCCTGTATATGTAGAATGATGTTTAAGATTCATGAAAAATAAAAGTGAGTGTGTGTGTGTGTGTGTATTTATATATATGTGATATATATATATATATATATATAATATATATATAATGTATGCATTACATTAAAACACTTACAATGCAATGTATGCATGACATTAATACACTTTACATTGTAGGCAAGTGGATTATCTTTGTACAAACATTATGAGATAGGAATAATTGAATAACTGTATTATGAGATGGTTATAATTGAATAACTGTATGGACAGTGTTGGAGGGGGGCACAATCTAGACTGTAATCAGATAAATGTGGGATTTCCTGCACTTTCACATTTAAATTAACTGACTTGTGTCTATTCTATCAACAAAAACAGTTAAGTAAATACTTCTGCAGAGAAAAGGCCTGTAATTTCAAAATTCTATGATTAATGCTAAAATCTAGATTGCTCAGTGTTCCACTTGTGTAGTGTGAAATATTTCTATGTGATAGAAATTTATACACACTCCTTCCACAAAATTAGATATGTTACACAATTGTGGCTATACAGTATATAGCTAATATAGTTATTCATTTTTATTTTAGCAGTGGTGTTAATTAAAATATGCTGGTCATACATAGCAATCACTTCCTGCTACTGTTCAAATGCTTTTTAGTTTATTTTATCCTGTGTGTGTCAGCCTTGATAACTCTGACATTACCCATAATTATGCCCAGCTTTATACACTTCACATACAACAACCACATTCAATAATATCCTTTGACTGGAATTTTCTGATTGACCTTCCTTAAATGTTTCCTTACTGAAAATTGCAAAAGTATTGCTTAATGCTGTTATCAATCAATAACATTGTCAATAGTCAGCTGTCAAAGAAAAACAAGAAATTTCGTTTTCTTGACATTAATGAAATACAGGAAAACATTTGCATATAGTTTATCAACAGTTGTAAATATGTTTTCATGTTGCAACAGAATTTTGCATGTATATGAAATATTTGTAGCTTTTATTTATGTTTATAAAAGGGTCCCTCTTAGTAAAGCTACATGTTACATTTATTAGAAGTGCACTGACAGGGCTTATCCCTTAGCCCTTTTATTTATCCTTCTACACTTGCTCACATTTTGCTGTTAATGTTATAAGGCTAATATAAAGGGGAAAAATATAGATAACTGCTTTTTCTTGAAACTCCACAGTGCCACCTATTGGCAATTTTTTATTTTATTTGCTCAGTTTCCAGACTCCTCTAGAACACCGATCACAAAAGGGACAGTGCTTTACACATCTTTCTGCTCATAGGTAGCTATGTTAACATATAATAAGCTAACATGAAATGGATGTAAAGTGTTACCTGTCTGCATCCCATTTAGATCAAAACTAAGAAGTCCTCTTATGGAGCAGAAGGGTTAAACATTGATCTAATCTATTGTCTTTACTGGAGCAGACTTGCATACAGTTTAGCAAATTACTACTGCTGTTGCATATATAATGTGCATAGCTTGTAGTATAAAGCAGAAAAGTAGACTATATGTATTAATAATAAACACACTGTCCTGGAAAATATATATTACAGTTATGGGATCTCTTATTTTGGAATTTATAATGTGAAAGTTATGAAAACTATACAGAATAAAAATAAAAAGTACACTAATTGCTACACACACAAATTCATGAATAAATATATTTATCATTTAATTCAATTTGTAAATACAAATATTATTGAATTAATATGTACTCATAACCAAAATATATATATTTTTTGAAATAAATGCATTTATTATTTTCACTTCCAGATTTTGAAACATGCAGTGGACAGATGCTATGTATTTAGTTTGCCTCCCTCTATAAGGATTGACACTACTATATTTTATTTGTAGTCTCTCTGCCAATTCAAGTCAAACTATTCTTTTCCTCTGTTGCCTTTGGGCTGTGTGACCTCCTATAGGCCCACATATAGTTCACTATCCATCAAAAGCAATGATAACCTATAGGGAAGACAACCTTAAAAAAAATCAAATAAGTGCAAGCTTACGGGGTCCAGACAATAAAGGGTTAACTATATAACTATACCTTTTCCAAAGAAAAATGTGCAGAGGTTAAACAGCACTTGATTGTCTCTTGGATCATAGTGGACATTTGCCTGCAGCTGTTTAATTGTATTTAAATGCATTTAATTTTATTATATTTAATGGTGTATTTACTGCCTACTCCTTGTAGGGGCAGGCAAGCCATGGGATGAGGCATCCTCACTGAGGATGCAGCCTTGTCACATTACAGCACAATAAAACACACCCATAAGTGTCCTATAGCTTCAGCTCAGCACCAATCCATTGCTTTTTGCAGAATTTTCTTGCACAATTCTAAAATTCCTTTATAAAAGGTTCATTTAAACTGAAATAACAAGACCTAAGGAAGGTCTTTGAAGAGTAGATGATTTCTAAACTATATAAAATATAATGCAAAAAGACGTTGTTCTGAAAAAAGCAGCCTACGTGTTCTTTATGTTATGAAAAGAATAGGAAAAACGTCTTTATGACGGTCACCAAGATCTGGAGGTGAATTAATGGCAATATCAATTGCATTAAAGTTACTTGTTATTCTGTAATAAATGAGATGTCGCTGGTAAGTAAGATTAAGTGCCCTGCTATAAAGTTGTTTATCTGAGAAGTAATTCTCAGAAACCTAACTTCTGTCACTTAGTCATATATTAATCTTACTTCTTGTACATTGCTCTCTGGCTCCTAGGTTTACTATTTATAGCCAAAAACCC
>WWET01000098.1:50737-67607 GCA_011038615.1 Limnodynastes dumerilii | reverse complement strand
AATATAACAAGGAGCACTGGCTTTTTGCAGGACCATGCTGTGTTTTGCAGCTCAGAAAGGAATCTGCTTTTTGGGGAGTCTATGGTTTGGGGACCTGTAACAATTAAAATGGAATCAGTTCTGTTCATGCTAAGCAACAGAAAAAGATACAGTCAGCAAGCAAATGTCTTGTGGTTTATTGGAAAGAGACATTTAAGCTGTCGTATAATGCACATATTATGGGCACATCAAGCTTAGGGAAGACTATGGGCTCTCTGAGTAGAGCAAATAAAAATAACTGTGGCTGTAGGTTAAGCACGTCTTTAAGACAATAGGGGCCTGATCGAGAATCAATAACATCAACTGACGCAAACGGAGTGGGTAAGTTGGGCTGGGCGACTGTGTTTCCGTACATTCAGCGTTTGTATGTCAGGGCATGACAACACTCTGTGTGTGCGAGGATATGCAATGTGGGCGGGGAAGAGGAACATTTAAATTGTACAGTGTGGGTTGGGTTAGATACTTCCGTACAATAAAGTGTTCTGTACACACAGCGTTCCGTGCGGAGAGGTTAAGGTAGGGTTATGGACATCAGCTAAACGCTGCACATGAGAGGGGAATAACCTTTTGCAGACTTTAGCAACTGTATGCCCACGTAGATCGCTCCTAAATCTGCATCAGAACCTAGCTCTGGATTAGGCCACATTTAAGATCTGACAGAACGCAAACATGTCCGATCTCCACACATGTTAATTGAGAAACCTTTGTTCTCCATTTCCTATGGTACAACACTACCTTCCACCAACTGCTTGCCCCTACAGCCAGTCATAATGTATTCTTATGTGTGTTTCCTAGGTAGTGCGCGCACTCATAGAGCCAGATTTACTAAGCTGCGGGTTCGGAAAAGTGGAGATGTTGCCCATAGCAACCAATCAGATTCTAGCTCTCACTTTCCTATTACATTACATCTCATTTCACTATGACATACCAGAGAACGGCAGCTATAATCTGGTTGCTATGGGCAACATCTCCATTTTTTCCAAAACCACAGCTTAGTAAATATGGCCCATAGTGTTACCATACAAAATGTACACCAAAATAAAGTGTATGCACAGATTTTAATCAGCGGAATAAGCAAATGGATGAAATAGCGTCCTGTACTCCATAAGCTTTGAATGATTTAGTGCAGATCTATGAAACAAACAGTTATTTTGGGTAACTACAAATTTGCAGCTTTGGACAAATAAAGCCTATTAATATATATATATATATACATACATTTATTTATTTATTACCAGTTTTATATAGCACGTAACACACACACAAGCATTGGGATGTCAATTAAAGTCATATCTATACCTATGATGATCCTGATCTTCATTTTGACATTTTTATTTGTAGCTAAACCCAGTTCTCTATTATCCACTGTCCCTGCTCAGATGCTATTATGTGATCCCTTTACTCTTGTATAAAGTATTGTATAGTTAGTGGTATCTGCAGAACAGGAAACATTATTCTTATTTCCTAACCTGAACTGTTTACATAATGATAGCAGTCTATATGGTATGTGAGTAGCACAGCTGTGAACTGTATGGGACGGAATTTTCTAATAGATCAATAATCTTAGAAAGAGTTTAGGACGTTGTTGGTTTTACAGAAAGAAAGAGCATTTTATATCAGACATGGAAAGAAAATTCAATGATATTTATAGTAATACTCCACACACCCCATTATAATTACAATTTAGTGAGAGACATTTCCTGAGTATAAAAAAGATAAGTTCCACAGACCTAAGAAGTAATATAGATTAATTCTACCCGTTCCTAATGGAGCTAATCCCGAGTTTTAGCCCATCCGCAATGCAGATAACCTATTTGTTCTATCCAGAGTTACGTGTTTCCGCAGAGATGCGCACATCTGCATAGGATGTAGGTAAAAAGGACAGATGTGTTGCAAGCAGTTTTAGCCGTATGGGTAGTGGCTGCTGCTGGCTCTTTCCTACGCATTTAAATACTTTTTTTTCAACAGGTACATTAATGCCAGAGCATAGTAGCGGTATTTTAGTGCTATGCTGGCAATAAAAAATAAATGGAAAAATATTTCAATATTTATTTTATAAACAATTTTTGTTTAACTTAAACACGTCATTTTCACATTGAAAATATCCGGCTCTTATTACTTACACTGAGAAATTGTAAGCGTTTCACGGAAGCAAGGCCACCTTTCACTGCTACTGTGCAGACGAATGCGGAAACAGAGGGATGGACATCTTTCTGTGCGCACTCCCGTTCTGAGCCAACGCAGTGCTCGTTTAGGCTGCGCTTGCGTCACAGCCTGACCCTAACCCTCACTCCCCCGCACAGTGATAGTTTACTCACCTGGCGATATCAGCGGCAGAGGTGGGGCAGAAGAATGTCGCCGTTTCCGAAGGTGAATGGGTGAAGTATGTGGAACGGCATACTCACCCATTCTAAAAAAAATAGAAACTCTGCATGATTCGAAATAGAGACATCCGAAAAGGAACTTTCGGATGTCCCAATTTCGGTAACCAGAGTTTATTAGCAGGGATTGACAACGGTGTGTGTGTGTATATATATATATATATATATATATATATATATATATATACACACACATAAGAAAGTGAAAGATAAACTTCAGTTGTTGCAGGACTACAAGACCCAGCAAGCTGGCAGCAGATTTTAATAGCCAAAATACCTCAAATGGGCAGAAGTCTTGTTCTGACGTCTTAGAAAACATTGGGAGAACCAGCCTTCTAACCTATTACCGACAATACTGGTAAAATGTAGAGTAATCTGCCTGCAATTGTAACCGTTTTGGCACTGTACGTCGCCGGGATAAATCCGGTCGTTAAAAAATAAACGGTTTTGACTCAGTAACCGTTGCTGAAACCAACATTTAACCTTCAATTTGTGTGCAGTCAAGAGAGAAATATCCGCCGATGATTGGATGAAAATCCTTCCCTTGTACAACATACATTTAAATTACCCATTTCATGTAAAGCTTTCTAAATTGCTCTTGAGTCTGAAGATGTATTTACTGAAGTAAAACACTAATCCCAATTGTATCCTAACAAAAACCAGATGCAGCTAAAAGCACCTTAAAAGCACCCTTAGAAATGCACTTGTGACTCCTTCAATATATCAATTTGCATTATTTTTACGACTAAGCTTCATTTCAACCACGCTGCTAATCTCGATGGTTCTGTCGCCGCACTCTCTGCATTAAGGAGTCTCGTCAGTTCTACCTGCATGCTTTCTGATGTCACATTTAGACAGAGTTAGGGAAACTATTGGTGGGCTAATGGTGACCTCGGCTTAAATGGATTGCAGTCCCACAGGAAAGACGTTGAGCAAATAGGGACCCTGATAGTGGGATCTGTAATGGGGGGATGTTAATAGGTAGGACACTGTTTTTAAGCTGTGAATATTTATTCCTCATGGGGAATGAGGAAGGAACTGGAGTGTGCAGAGGACATATTGATGTTGTGGGTTATCCTAACCAGTAAATGAATAATTGAACACCCACTCAAATGGATATGTTCTAGTCTTACTACTGTACCAATATCCTACTCAATATATTTTATTAACGTAATTGCATTTTGCCTAATGTTTGTATTAGCTAAATGGAATATTCTTTTACAAGTAAAAAAAAAATATTATTCATTATTATAAATAGATGATGAATTAAAATAGTTTTGTTGCAATCAGTGTCCAAAGAGAAATAAAATCGCTTATTTGTAGTCCCAATTCACAGTATAATCTTCCTGATTTGAATACAATGAAATGGACAGTGCATATGCCGCATTATACGCAGAGTTGGCGACATTTCATTTCGGGAGATCTCGAAGTGAAGCAAGAAATGACAGCATAGGGACGGGACTTGATAAAGCGATTATTTTATTCAAATCGCGTCATGAAGACTCGCCCCTGCTTGTCAAAGCTACACTTTATACTTTTACTAGTAAAAATGGGGTGGAGCTTGATGATGCAAATTGTGTCATCAAGCCACACCTGTTCTTAGTGATACTAGGGCTCGTGCAGAGGGACGGGACTTGAGGCTGTATTTTGCATGAAATCATAGCCTCAATCCTCTTTGCGGGAGATTTTCCAGCTCTCCCGGATATCCCAGGAGAGTCAGCAACCATGATTATAGGATTAATTGGGCAGTGTATTTTTGCAATTAAAAGCCAGAATATGCAAAACAAAATCATAATTTTCTGGTGTCGATCACTTACACATATAATATTTAGGTAAAGCCCTTTCAACAGCTGTAAAACGTGGGGGCTGATTCAGAGTTGCACTTACACCTTTTTTTTTAGGTGCAAGTATAAACCTGAGCAATACCATGTTGAACTGCAAGGGGAGGCAAATTTACATTGTGAAACCAGAATTAGAATTAAGAGGTGAAGTTTCTTAGCTCAACTCTGCTTTATAGAATAAACATAAAGCTATGCAGTATTTGAGTTCTGTGTGTAAAAGTAATGTATTTTCCCTGCATGCAAAAGATTTTAAATTAATTAACACCCCTTCCTTTGAAAAATGGTTTAGCCGAGTTGTACACTTGCACCTTTTTTACCCTTACTCCCAAACTCTGAATCAGCCCTGTGGTCACATTGCAATAAAGTCAGGAAGGTGCTACATGAAACACTTAAAGCTATTGCAGTTGCCCCTCTGGTCTTAAGAGGTGTGAATTCAGCATACTCACCCATTCATTAGTAAATGTTTCTAATCAATAATATTTTTGAAATAGAGACAGCCGAAAATGAGCTTTCGACTGTCTATATTTTGAATATGTAATTTTCGTGCCAGAGAAAGCATTCCGGTCTTAAGGAGCTGTATGCCTAGATTGTGTATAACGAGTCATTGCACACTTTTGTAGGTTTTCTGGCCTTACTAAAAGTCAATAGTTATTTAAAAAATAATGTTATACTGTATGTGCATACTCTACAGGAGACCCATAGAGGCTTTTTCTTATATCTGTTATATGAAAAGCTAACACTGTTCCTCATAAATGATTGACAGGGGAATGGGCCAATGAGCACGGTGTTTCAGGAGTATGGCCAGTGGCAGGAGAGGGGTGGCCGCAGGTGGTGTGTGTGTGCGAATAAACAATGAAAGAGCTCCCATGGTGGTTTATTCATTTTTCAATGAAAGGGAAGCAACTGTAATCTTACTCTTATTTTTTCCCATTATTTTGAAAGGCTTTTAACTAGTTTATGGTATATTTGAGTCTAGCAACCAGCCAAAGTTCATACCTATTGTATTTAATTGTGATTAAAGTGTCTGATTTAATTTTGAGTTAATATTGAGTTGAGTCTGATTGTGGCTTTCACTAGGTACCAGATTTACTAAGCTACGGGTTTGTAAAAGAGGAGATGTTGCCTATAGCAACCAATCAGATTCTAGCTCTCACTTTCCTATTTCATACTAGAGAATGTCAGCAAGAATCTGATTGGTTGCAACATCTCCACTTTTCCAAACTCGAAGCTTAGTAGATCTCATCTTGGGAAAGTTACATTCTGGGACTAAACAGGGTTGGTTTAAAGCTGGTCATCTCCATAAAGACCCCCCATAGATACAGAATCTGGGATTTGGGGAGGTATAGTTTCGTAGAGAGTTGCACTTGACAATTCTGGCTTTCTGTACCAATATCTTATTTTAATACAGATGTTATTGGAGTGACATGTTCTATGCACAGTCACCTTGCTCCCATTCCCCTGATGACATCGCGTCATGCAGCACTACTTTTGATGATAAATTTACAAAATCACTGCAGGACACGATCTACAGGTTGTTCCTTTGAATCAAAGCTTGTGACATCCTGACGGAAACGCTGACTGATCCTTGTCAAACCCCCCCTAAGAAAATTGTTAAAAAGTCAATTATATATATTTTTTATATTATTCTAGGCAGCGCTTCTATATATTTTCTTTTCCTGATGTTGATGCTTTTTCAAATTACAGTCATCTAAAATATATATCTAACACATATTGCAAGGTCATTAAAGGGTGAAAATGTCCAAGATATATCAATATATAATAATGAACCTTAACATTACACACACTGTATTATCCACAGAGGGATCACACTGTTATTTCATGTTTTTACAACCTATAGCATTCATCTCAAGTACCATTAAAAGGTTGTTTAATGCTGTAGCAATTACACCTCTCAAGTGAGAGAGAATAGCAACCCCAGCCAATTACAGTGTTTGACCCATGCTCCCTGGGCTTGGATGCTGGATACCCAGGTTATTAAAGAAAGAGACCAAAAAAAAAAAATCAAGATAATAAACTGGCTTTAAATGAAAATGTAATGTAGATAATAGACAAGCATTTCATGCACAGGTCAGGAGAAAAATAAATACATGTGTGTGATTTGTCTATAGCAGTACAGCAATAGCATAGAGGTCTAGGACTCAGCCAATCAAATTACTGCCCCATATTCATGCGATGTCATTAGATTCTAGTGCATTGATAGGCTGAGCACTAATGAGCATTGCTTTCAGCCTGTAATATGGGCACACTTTAATTTCTGGCCCTATTGTCCTAACATTTCTCCCCAGTTTGAAGGTCAGTATTATAGAGACCTTCTAAAGAGACATCTACTTTAGCTAGTGAGGAAAGGGGGGGAGAGGCTAATAGGCTAATACCATTAATGACAAGGTACACAACCGTGTACAGAAACAAATCAGCTGCCACTGAGCAATATTCATCTCACTGTTCTAAAAGGCAGAGACTCCCAAGAGGCCACACCGCAGATGCTCATTCTGTTATACTCATTGGCCTTATTCCTCATAGACTGCCATCTCTAGGGTAATAGGGTAAAGTATATATGCTTCTAAAAGAAAACCAATCACATGTTTATGTATTGTATTGTATTGCATTGCATTGCATTGTATTGCATTGTATTGTATTGTATTGTATTGCATTGCATTGTATTGTATTGTATTGCATTGCATTGTGTTGTGTATTGTTTTGTTACCACTTTAGCTTTAGTGCTTTTCTGATATTTGATTGTTAAAAGTTAAACAAGAATATTTGGATGAAGATTATGACAATAAAATAGGTTTGAAATGGAATGTAACGCTGAAGGCATCGCCCGTATAACGGGGCAAGGGCTGCTACAGGGCCGGAGGAGAGGGGGGGCCCGTGACAGCCACCCCACCCAGAACTGTAAGCAAGCTGTCAGAGGTTGACAGTTTAAAACAGCGTTCAGCACTCCAAGTACATGAATTACCAAATGCTGGTCAACCTCTGACAGCTTCGCTCATGCAGATGGGTCCGCTCAGCTCCACCCCCAATACGCTCCACCCCCAATACTGCATGGTTCCGCCTATCCTCGCTCATCTAGACTCAGGCCCTGTCTCCTTGATATAGGTCCCAGTCCTGGCAAAAGAATTCTTGGGACCCACTACACTTTTTGGGCGGCCCCCATACCTCTTTAATAGTGTCTGTAGCAGTGGATTGATGGGGTCCCTCTGAACCTTGGGGCCTGTCATAGCTGTCCCCCTTGTCCCCCCTGTCACGTTCTGCCCCTGGGCAGAGATCTGGATGCAGTGCTCAGGAAAAGCTGCTCTATATGAATAGGAGAGAAAGTACAACTCCCTAAATAAAGCAATCTCTAAACAAGAAATGTAAATATATCTATAAGCGCTAACAGCCAGATACATTTTTTGGTTACAAATAACTTTAAAACGTGTTGGCAATATATTGTTGAATCACCAGTGACAATGGGCTAGATCCAGACTTCTGATAAGTTTGTGTTTTCTGTTGTCGGATCAGAAAATGCTTGTTCTGGCGTTTTGTTCGTACACACACATCCGAGCGACCCAATCAATACACAATGCGCTTACTCCTGACTCCTGATCTCTTCAGACAGGGGGCCGGGTTGTACTTGCTAGTAGGAGGGGCTTCGTATTACAATGTAATGTTCAATCGTACTGCGACCACCTCACCGCTAGATTGTACATTTTAAGGCAGGGTCCAACTAAAGTGGACTGTATTCACACCTCAGTCATACTGACTACACAATTTGCGTAGGGGGTTCCATCCGGATATTAACTACATGCAGTCTTCCGCCTCTCCATAGGAACATACACTAAGGGGTGTGGGACGAAAATTCTATTATAATAAATCCATAGCTAAATCCACATCTGCGACCAGATTGACCAGATCAGGCCAATTACGCACACAAGGTGCACCCTCAAGATGTTACACTAGCACCCTCAAGCTGTTAGTAAGGGCTAGATCCAGACTTAAGAAGGATCTTGTAATTTAGAAAGGAATGTTACTCCTGGGCTAAACCATGTTGATTGCAGGGGAGTCATATTTCATCTGTTGTAAACAGTATTAGAGATGAGAGATGGTGTTTCCTGGCCCAAGTCTAAATAACAGTGTGATAGTAAAGCTGGTCAGTATCTGTGTGCAGTAAGCAATTCAAAGATATATCCCTCCCTGCATGCAAAGAATACAATTAATTTGACTCCCCCTGAAATCAACATGGTTTTGCCCTGGAGTAAGTTTCCTCTCTTAGGGCCTGATTCAGAGGCTGAAAATAATAACTTACATAGATGGAAAATAAGAAAGGTAAGTTACTCCTGGGCAAAACCATGTTAATTTCAGAGAAAGTCAAGTTAATTGTAATCTTTGCATGCAGGGATATATCTTTGCTTTTGCTTACTGCCACAGATACTGACCAGCTTTACTTGTACACTGCTATTTAGACTTGGGCTGAGAAGCATTAACTCTAAACACTAATACTGTTTGCAACAAATAAAATTTGACTCCCCAGAAATCAACATGGTTTAGCCCAGGTGTAACTTTAAGTTCTTATTTTCAATCTCTGAATCAGGCCCTTAATTTCAAGCTCCTTCTTAAGTCTGGATCCAGCCTTAAGTTATTTATGATGCCATTTCAGAAGAAATGGGCTGTGCTTCCCCTTCCGCCTACTAAGGTAGGCGGGGAGAAGCATGGTACAGTGTGGGAGGGGTTTCATACTGACCGCTAATCCGCACGCTTTAGTTAAGGAAGGCTTATGGCGTTTGTGTGTATCAGCAAACTACCTACCTACTGTAGGACTATGTAAACAGTCTGGTCAGGAGTTGGATCTGAAGACGATTGGACAAGTGTGTATCCAAAAAGGTGCAAATGAAATCAAACCATGTTGTAATGTGAAGGGTATAAATTATTTTTGTTATTTTTTGCAGGGATAAATACAGTCACAATTTAGAGCTGAGCTACAAAACGTCACCTCTCAACTGTTTGCACCTTCGCAAAACCAGAATTTTCCATATTATGCTGTGTATAGTTTTATTGAGGTAATGCCGAGTTTTATTTGATGAGGAAGAATATAATTTTTGTGCGTTACTGGTTCTTCAAGTTGGCAGATGCAATGATAACTAATATAATAAGTGTCACAGAGAACAATACACAATACTGATATGTGAGGTAGTTGTGACTCAGCTGTGTACTGAATGGCCCACCGAGAGGTCACATGATACCACAGCACATTCACGCTATGCTATCGCAACTCTGATAAAGCTTTGCTGTCTGGCATTGAAAGGTATTAAACAAAAGCTGTGAAGAGGACGGCTTTAACAAGAAAATATTTAGATTATCATCACTTTACTATTGAATCCACAATTGCAATGATCCCACTGTTTACCTCACAGCTGATTTACGACTGAAGATAAATAGACTGCAAAGGAATATGGGTAAACCAGCTAAAGAATTAAGCCTGGTTTGAACTGCAGAATAGGAAAAAGCAGACTGATTATTAAGCGTCTGTAAATTAGAAGCAAAATAACACGTATGATAATTGAACAGAAATTAATTGATTGCCTGTTTTAAATGTCTCCACGCGTAAAGTTGGAGCTTTCGTGCCTTTGAAGATCCATGCTCTGTGTTATTAGAGATAATTTATGGTTTTCATTACCTGTATTTACCTCATAAATGAGCATTTTGTATTCATATTTATGTAATGTATTATGCGGGAGAATATATATCTGCCGCATTTGCATAAATACTCACTTACCTCATGAATTACTTAAACATAGTTGGCTTTTTAAAAGCTTAGCATAAACATAGGCACATGATGCGTTTCAATGCAGAAAAGCCCGCTCAGAATACACCAAGCAAAATGGAGGGATATGAAAAGTGTGGCAGAGGGTTTACAAGTGAACTGCAAAGGGGGAAATTCTTTCGTAAGACAAATGAACACATTGGGCCTGATACAGGCTAACACATAAAGAACGTATGGAAATAAGGGCGCTGGCAGAACATTCTCTGAGGGGGGCAGCTCACCCCCTCTCATCAGGCGCTTGCAAAGTGCAGTTGACCGCATGCGAGGCATAGGAACAGCTGCCACAGTCTTTTACCAGTGTATTGGATCCAGCCACACCCTCTCCCTGCCAGCAGAGGACAGCAGTGCTGTCAGCTGCTGCCAGGATGTCTATAAACAGTGCTCAATGCTCTCTACACTGGCTGACAGTGAGAGCATGCAAGAAAGGATGGCAATGCAAAACTGTCCATTAAACTTTAACTCTAAGGGGCACTATGGTCCCCCAGCCTACCAGTGCCTTTGCCCTACATACATATTGGGTCATTAAAGATCGATCCATATTTGAACCTAAGTATGGCTCTAAATTTGTAATCAAATACAGTCTTTTGCATTTGTCACATAACAGTCACACCATGAAGTTACATTCTCTTCCCCATCCAGAGACCAGTGCAGGATTTCTCTTCTGTCTTGTATAACGAAAAGGCAGCTTTTGCCATAGATCCCAACATTTAGAATCTCAACATAGGGACACAATAATCCCCACCCCAGTTCTGCCCAAACTCTGCCCAGTTACAACCCAACACCACCCACAAATGGATATAATTGGGCAAAACACCATCCATTTACCCATATGCTCCTTTTGTGGTCTGCGAATTGGGAGAGTCCTGACAAAAAAAGGGGCAGTTGGGAGGTATGTCATGCTTTGTGTAAGCATTCTTAGTTATTTAACAATGGGACGTTAATAATAAATATAGTTATAAATAAAATAACTTAAATAATATTTTTTTTTTTTTACATTTTTTGTAAGTACATGATTTATCAGCACAAAGCATAAGCAACATGAAACAATTGCAAGGATTAATGCAACTGCAGTGGTCTGATACAGATGTGGGGTCTTGGACCACTGCATCTTCCTGGATTTAGACATGTGCTGTAGTTGGTACAAATGATGCAGCTAAAATTGTGTTAGTTCTGCAATGCTCATTGGTGGGAACACGTCCTCTCTGTGCATGGGCTTTGTTACTCCGCCTCCTCCCTCCCTCCCTATAATGCCCCTTCACATGCAGGCATTTGCAGCTGTGAATAGCATTCTAGTATGGATTGCCACAAATGCGTATGCTTCTGTTCTTGAGATCAGTGGTGGATTTAGAGGGGGTGATCAGAGGTGTGCTGACCAGCTCAGCCCCAGCAGCGCTGCAGACTGCTGCATCTCATTTATTAGCTCAGCGCAGGTCCTGTACTGCAGAGGCCTCTCTCAGTAACACACTTCCCCTGAGAGGCCTCCGAAAGTAAAGGATCAGAATTGAGCCAATGAGTGACATACAGCAGCTACTGAATTATCGGCAGCCAGGAGACAGGAAAGGAGAGATCTTCTTACAGTTGCCAGGGGGCTGTTCCAATCGTTGCTACAGAGCAACAGGCAGCCAATTGCAAGGCTGCCGGTTGCTAAGCGGGGTGGAGGCAGCCTCATGATTGGCTGCCTGTTTCTTTGTGGAAATGTATGGAACCGCCCCCTGGCAACTGTAAGCTGATCTCTTACCTGTCTCTGTGGGTCTGCTGAGTACTGGCTCTGCAATGTGAACAGGTACACAAATGTGTGTGTATATGGAATGCACTGTGTGTATGTACTGCATATGGGATGCACTGTGTGTATATGTGTATGTATGTATGTATGTATGTATGTATATATGTATGTATGTATGTATGTGGGATGCACTGTGTGTATGTGTGTGTGTATGTGGGATGCACTGTGTGTATGTGTGTGTGTATATGAAATGCACTGTGTGTATGTGTGTGTGTATATGGGATGCTCTGTGTGTGTGTATATGGGATGCACTGTGTGTTTGTGTGTGTGCGTGTATATGGGATGCTCTGTGTGTGTGTGTATATGGAATGCACTGTGGGTGAATGTGTATGTGTGTATATGGGATGCACTGTGTGTATGTGTGTGTGTATATGGGATGCACTGTGTGTGTATGTGTGTGTGTATATGGGATGCACTGTGTGTGTATGTGTGTGCGTGTATATGGGATGCACTGTGTGTATGTGTGTGTGTATATGGGATGCACTGGGTGCAAGCACTACCAAGTTTGTGCTGTAGGTTTTCATGGGTGTGCGGTGCATGGGAGAGACCACTCTGATCTCATGGGGAAGGGTCATTCCACAGTCCCCTGAGAGTGACTGACTAATAATAGTCTAATAGTCATGAGTGTCACGTTGTGTTACTGACTGTGGGACGTGACACCCTGTATACCTTTGACATTGATAATGTTACCGTGTGTGTGTGTATGTGTGTACCCCTGACAATGATGTTACCCTATGTGTGTGTGTGTGTGTGCCCCTGACAATGATGTTACCCTATGTGTGTGTGTGTGCCCCTGACAATGATGTTACCCTATGTGTGTGTGTGTGTGCCCCTGACAATGATGTTACCCTATGTGTGTGTGTGTGTGTGCCCCTGACAATGATGTTACCGTGTGTGCCTCTGGCGAGGAGGGCGGGGAGAGGCATTCTCCGTGCGTAGTTTCCCTCTTAAGAAGGAAACTACGCACGGTTACTTAAGGTAGGTCTATGGAACTCTTAAGTGCCATAAGGTACCTAAAAACAGGGGGCTGGTTAGGGGCTGCACCAGTGAGCTAGTTGCGGATCTTCAGCACCTAACTCACTCTTAGGTGTGAATACGGCCCATTATCACAAAGTGCGCAGGGGCGGATTCAGAGAGGGGGGATTTTTAAGGCAACTATGGAGGGAACAATTGTGTTATATAAGGGAAGAGGAAGCTCTATAGCATAGGATGAAGATAGTGGGTGGAGAAAAAGAATAAGGGGAGGAGTCAATTTTAAATAAGGGGAGGGGCTCATACTGATCATTAAACCCCCCCCCCCTAAAATAAAATTCTAGATCCGCCCCTGCTTGAGATGCACAAGGGGAACACATGCAAAAATATGTTCCGCCTGGCGTACCCCTCAGTCTGAATCAGGCCCAGTATAGGTCGTATTCACACTTAAGAATGCTTTAGGTCCTAAATCTTATGTTCCTAAGTAGCATGCCGACTCCCCTGACACGCCCTTGGTTTTC
This sequence comes from Limnodynastes dumerilii, assembly GCA_011038615.1. NCBI lineage: Eukaryota > Metazoa > Chordata > Amphibia > Anura > Limnodynastidae > Limnodynastes > Limnodynastes dumerilii. The sequence continues at coordinate 54,246 of WWET01000098.1, read as the reverse complement.
AGCTTCTTATCCAGCTTACAAATCACACAGGGCTCCCTTATCTTTAGGTCCGTAAGTTCTGTAGGCTAATTAGGAACGTTATTGCGTAACTGCGTCCAGAATTCCCCATTTAAATGGCTTCCTCCATCCACTCTTCTTATCTTTGTTCTTAATTTGTCCCAGCACGCTCTAATCTTAAGTCACTACGAATCTAGATGAACTAGGTTTGTAATGGTGATTCAGTGCCGTCCCGTTCTTAAATCCAACGTAGATTGTATACATTAAGTTACTACGTCTGCGCAGTTTATCCCTTCTTAAAATTACGCAACTAAAAAGTTGCAGATTCTTAATTGTAAATCAGCTCCTATAACCTGAGCATCCTCAGGAGTTTGATGGCTTAAGGGTTTGGAATCTAGCTTGTAACATACTGTACAGTGATGAAAAGTCATGCACAACGTGAGGTATATGATCAGATATCCCCCTCTGCACCTAATAACAAAGCATGTGGATTTTGTCATATCTGCTGTTTGTTATTGTAGGTTTCCACTGTGCACGGATGCAAGGGATGACTTTTTCAAGATTACGCTGTGGCAGCAGCGGGCACAAGTGGAGCACGCGACTGGTGCCAAGGTAAAGATGCAAAGCGAGGCATATAAAATACTATGTGCTGTAGCAAACCTTGGCAGGCTGCATTAATCCCATATGACTCGTTCATTATTCAGGCTGCCAGGTTTGACCACATTTGACAAAGATAAGTCATTATTTCTGTGGGTTCGAGTCATTTAGTGTGGGCTCGTTAACCCATCTCCTGCTGCTGGTACCTAAAAATTCTAGTGGCTTTTGTCAAATCACTTATGTACTAAGCATTTTGGAGAGATGATTTGCAATGATTTTATAGAATCAATCATATATGATAGAATGGCTATATTTTTACAGAGTTCCCAGTGATACTGCTTAGCCTTTGGGGGTCTGTTATGGGCGAGCCTAGGGTGGCTCTGATTTAAGTGGTGGGGGGGGCACAGAATAGTGTCACCTGCCTTCTTCCTGAGTAGGATGCTGCTGTAGTGGAGGTATTTTGTGGCAAGCATGGGAGCTTTGTGTGGCACGTGGGTAGGGCTCGGTGGCATGTAGAAGATAGGGGACTTGTAATAATTGTTGTAAAAGTTTTAACATTTGCCAGAATATCAGGGGCCAGATTTACTAAGCTGAGGGTTTGGAAAAGTGGAGATGTTGCCTATAGCAACCAATCAGATTCTAGCTGACGCCTGCCTTCTTCCTGAGTAGGGTGCTGCTGTAGTGGAGGTATTTTGTGGCAAGCATGGGAGCTTTGTGTGGCATGTGGGTAGGGCTCGTAGAAGATAGGGGACTTGTAATAATTGTTGTAAAAGTTTTAACATTTGCCAGAATATTAGGGGCCAGATTTACTAAGCTGCTGGTTTGAAAAAATGGAGATGTTGCCTATAGCAACCAATCAGATTCTAGCTGACATTCTTTAGTATGTAACAGGAGAGCTAGAATCTGATTGGTTGCTATGGGCAACATCTCCACTTTTCCAAACCCACAGCTTAGTAAATCTGGCCCTAGATCATTTATGATTTGAAATATTATCTTGCAGGAGAGTAGGGTTTTATCATTTCTACTGACTGCAGCACAGATAGACCGGTATAAAGTGCTGAAATCCCGCTTGCAGCTAGTTTCCTCAGACTATAATGACATTTTATAAGGGGTCAATGAACATAAATGTCTGTTATGTAACAGAAATCACCATTCTATTAAATAGAGCACTTGAGTAGAATGAAAATATTGTTTCCTTTCCTGGTAGTGAGGAGGTTAAAACCCTCAGCAAATCCCTTCCCACACCCTGCCCCTGCACCCACAGAACACACGTCTTAAGACCTTGTTCCATTATTCATGGGGCTGCATTTTGCATCTGGTGAATACTGATAATTAACTTCAACTCCTTGTGGAGAGGTATCCGATTAATAAAAGCAGGACCTTTCCCTCACGAGCACGGGCCCCGGCCAGTATCAGATCTATGTTTCCCTGTTGCTGTGACATGGAAGTGGTCGGCTCAACATAATTATCTGTATAGAAGGTCATTTCACAGCATGGAAAATTCCTTATCGCATTCTGCAAAATAACATGAGGTGCAAATGATCTGTTGCCAGCACCTTAGTGTTTCAAACCTGCAGCTCTGACTCACCCCAAACAGTTGTAAACAGCCATAAAGCTGTTAAACATTTTTTTTTATTATTTCATAATCGCACTAGAGGAGAAAAAAAAAGTCTCTGGGTCTGAAACTTGTACCAACAAGATAATGGTTTTGGAAATGTTACAAACCCCAGGGCAGGTAACTCGGATCCGGATGCCAATTTCCTGGCAACGTTTAACCGCGTCATGGTCAGACCAGACCAGCCTGATGGAAAAGGGTTAAATGAGGTCTTTGGGCTGGATCCAGCACAACGTCCATCGCCCATAATACGTCCGTCAGATGCCGAAAATTGCTACTGCGCATGCGTAGTAACTCATTTATGTAACCTACGTATTGTTTCATTACGTAGATACGTAGATCACGTCAATTAGTTACTACACATGTGCAGTAGCTGTTTTCGGCATCTGACGGATGTATTATGGGCGACGGACGTTGTTCTGGATTCAACTTTTTGTCTCTTTTTGAGATCTGGTGACAAGCGCTGAGACTGGGCACAGTGACAGAGATAAAAGCAGACAAGCGGTAAACAAACACAATCGTGTCCCCCGGATTCACATAGTCGCATATACGCAATCTACGTAACGGAACAATACGTAGATTACGTAAAATAGTTACTACGCATGCGTAGTAGCTATTAACGGTTATTTACGAATGTATGTGCAGTACGTCCGGGGGTGTGAATACGGTCCTTTATCGGTAAGGAAATCATGGTCAACTTTCACAGAGTGCGGCTGCATCGGTGTAACTAGTATTGTTGGGCCGGACCCAGGTCTGAGAAGGTCACCTGACTTCTTCAATCAGCTCAAAGATGTCATGTGATTTCATGGCAGCGCTCGCATGCTCCGCAATGGATGTCCTTTTAGACAGAAATGCACAGGGGGAAGGGATACGCATGCAGGTGAAGGTAAGTGTGCGGCGGAATGCAGAACCGCACTGACGAGTATTCGGATGAATGTAGATCCGTGCAGAGATTTTAAGGCAGGGTCCTGGACATGTTGGTGTCTAGAGCTCCTCTCGTGAGAGGGGGTGATAGGGGAGTTTTTCTCCCCTCTCATATGGAGGTCAGGATAAGGTCTGTCATTATTAGTGCTTTACACCAGAGGTCAGACGGGTGATACTGTAGATCCAAAAATTTGTGCTAAATAGGATGTACTTGTATAATACCTTGTAACACACGTAAACTCACCATTTCTGGGGATCGAGGAACTCTTGGCAAAGTAAAGGACAGGTCCCTTTCCCTGTGTTGTCATACGCTGAGATACCCAGGGTCAGGGGCGTTTTAAGACGTGAGCATTGGACATAGCCCCCCCCTCCCCTA
>WWET01000098.1:0-14909 GCA_011038615.1 Limnodynastes dumerilii | reverse complement strand
ATCCCTCAGCATGTGTCCAGCTCCCCCCAGCTTCAGCATGTGTTCAGCTCCACCAATATCCCTTATAATTTGTCCAGCTCGCCCAATATCCCTCAGCATGTCAGCATGCCAGTCTCTGCCCCTTCCCAGCCTGGTTGCAACATTGAACTTACCTTTGCGGTCCCTGCGTCTGTGTCAGGCTCTCTCCCCCGCAGCTGTGCCTCTGGCTCTCTCCCTCGCGTTGCGCACTACACAAAGACGTTGCGTGACCTAAGGTCACCTCAATGTCATTGAGCAGTGGAGGAGACAGCTGGAGGCAGAGCTGCGGGGGTGAGAGCCTGACACAGCCGCAGGGACCGCCGGAAGGACAGCAAAGATAAGTTCACTCCAGTAAAAGCCGAGGGAGGCTTTTTCAGCATAAAAAATGTGCTGAAAAACTCGGCTTATACACGAGTATATACAGTAACTAATTTCAAGCACTTACTTAAGTCTGGATCCAGCCCTTAGTTTGTATCTATGTAGATTTCCCTATACCTTTCTAGAACCTGCTTTAGATTAACTTATAAATTGATTTGAGCAACAACAAAAATTTTTGTTTGTTTGTGTGTTTGTTTGGAAGCAAGTCTGGGATAGCAGCTGACAGGGGGCGGTGTTTTGGAGACTTGGTGAGTTTTTGCTCTCAAATTAAAAATACATGATATATGACCCAAAGTTGGGACTCTGATAGGGTTAGTGTTAGGACCACCAAAGAAGAGAATCCTTGTAAGCGGCTGGTGGCTTATCATATATCAGCAGATGGAAGAAGATAGAATATTATGGTTAGTTAGGGATCTAACCAGGACCAAAAGCCGTACAGATCATTGACATTGGAAATTACAGAAGATCATGCTAATGTTTCCAATATAAATCCCCTCTGATCGCCTAGGTCAGTGTTCGCTAACCCGTGAAACTCCAGATGTTGTGAAACTACAATTCCCATCATGCTTTTTCAGGATTCCACTATGCTTTTGCAGTTAAGGCATGCTGGGATACGTAGTTTCACAACACCTGGAGTGTCACAGGTTAGCCAGCACTGGCCTAGGTAAATGTGAATGGAAGGGAGACGAGTGCAGTGAACTCTTCTGTGTGTTGCTGAGGGCTCCGAGCAGTGTGGGAGTCAGTAAAATGTCACATGTAGGCTCAGACGCGAAAGAAAACCATCTTTTCAAATGCTTCATCTGTTTCCAGTTTAGGATGTGTAGCATGTGGCAGGAGGATCAAGGGAACGAGGAATCAGATCTGTATTCTTGTTTATATTATGGCTGTCAATAGCCCAGAACAAACAGCCAAATCTCTGTAGAAGTTTCTGAACAGACCGACTGAAAAACGACTGAACAAAAAGAGCCCTTTTTAGATGCTAATCAATAAAGTTTCTGTTTTTAAAAGGAAAAAAGTTTAATACATTAAACATAAGTTGTTATTAAACCTCACGCGATGCAGAGAATAGACTTTGGACACATCCAGAACTTTCCAGAATAATGAAGGGCCAGATTCACAGTTAAGAAGGGAAATAAGAACGTCTGGATTCTTAATTATACGCATGGCAACTCCCTTCAAACACCCTCGTTTTTGCTGTTCTTAACTGACTTAGGAATGCCAAAGACAGCCTTTTCTTCCCGTGCGTATATCTCTTCTTAAGTTGCTAAAGGACGAACGTACTTAGCAAACCGCACTCTTTCAAACCGCGCTATTTAAATGCCTCCCCCCACTCACTTTTCTTAACTTCCTTCTTAACTTTTTCTAGCATGCCTCTTCTTACTTACTTCATTGCAAAGGGCTGCGTGAATCGCTCTTATGGGATCGACGTTCTTTAAACCTACGTAGATTGCGTAACTATAGGTACTACGCATGCGCAGTTTAACCGTTCCTAAAAATACGCACAGAAATAGCAGCAGCTTCTGTGAATCAGGCCTGAAGTAACTACTTTGTAAACACTAATGGCGAACATCCACCAGCAGCATACGCAAAATTTTGTGACCAAGGGACATGCATGAGGGAGTCTGATATTACACACAGAAGAGGCAAGTCCCCTGTCATTCTCCTGACTTCTGACCAGGGTTGCCAACTCTCCCGGACATTAGTTCTGCTGGTATCCCGATAGCCTGCAAATCTCCCGCAAGGAACTTGAAGCTCGTGGTTTCCGTGAAACCAAGGCCTCAAGTCCTACCCCCCTGCCTGGCAACACTAGTATCCTGGGGGTAAATCCAGAACTACGTTTGTCTTCCATAGACGGACGTGATTCACTGAACAATAGCTACTGCGCATGCGTAGTAGCTATTGTACGTAATCTATGTATCGTTTCGATACGTAGATTGCGTATATGCGGTCTAAAAGACGGAAGACGGACGTAGTTCTGGATCCGGCCCCTGGTGTTGCTAGGGACAGGGAGGAACTTGATGGTACAATTTGCACCATCAAAACTCCGCCCCTATCCCTATTATAGCTAACATTTGGTAATTAATAGTCAAGGGGTAGAGCTAAATGACTCAATTTGCATAAATCGCGCCATTAAGCCACACCTCCTGCATGCATCTATAGCTTCCCTCTGGGACCTCCTGGAGGCAAGCTGTTAAAAGTCGGCAACCCTGCTTCTGACATACCCCCTACCTTAAGTTTACCACACGGATCTGCGTCCGTAAGATTACAGATGGATACAGAGGATGGAACAGAGTTCTATCTTTATGGAGATGCGCTGCGTAACATCTGGCGCACACAAGCAAGGGGACGTATGCAAACGATTTGCATAAATCCCCTTGTAGAGTTAACTATGAATCAGGTCCCTGCACACTAGTTAGTGTAGGCCAAGGAAATAATTGTTAAAGCTGTAAATAAAAAAAATTATAAAAGAAAATAAGTTCAAACTTTTTCAATAATAACTTGGCAAAGCTCAGGAGCAGCACACAGCAGTACAGAGGAGCTGCATCAATCTTTCATACACATCCATGTAGTGCTTCAAAGAAATAAAGTTCAGATCCCAGGTAGACAAATGTTTTCTGTGTCCATTTGCCTTCAGCATATCCATTAAATATACATAAAAGACAGAAATATGCCCTGCCCGTGTCCTATAGTACCTTGTACTTTGAAATTTACATGTTTTATGTCCTCCTGAAAGAAAGTGGATTGTCTCACAAGCCTCACACCACGTAGGCCCAAGTCTTGTCTGACCCATGTGTGCTGTGTACCAAATAAGAGATAGACAGAGCTGAGAGGGATAGTGAAAATATAAGTGATTTTATGAATTCTCCACACCTTCCTCCTACTCCCTTTTATTCTACAAACTTCCCCCTACTCCCCATGCATTCTCCAGTCTTCCCCATAAGCCCCTGTGTATTTTCCAGACTTCCCCATACTCCCCTGTGAATTCTCCATACTTCCCCTGTAGGCTCGATGGGCTTGATCCAGAACTACGCCGATGCCCTGTGCTTACTAAAGCACAGCGTATCGGCGTCCACTCTCCCCGACACTCCCCCTGTGCGGCCGTATTTTCACTTGCTTACGCCGGCTGAAGGCTACCCTAACTTCAGCCGGCCTAAGCAATGGAAAATACCCTCGCACAGGAGCGTTGTTACGCTAAGCCCTCCCTCCCTCATTAAACTAACTCCCCCCGCCGACCTTCACTACACAAGCAGGGTGATGATTATAAAAGGGGGCACAAGCAGGGTGATGATTATAAAAGGGGGCACAGTGTGAGCATCATAGGGCACAATATGTTTCAGGAGAATTATTTTATGATTTGTATTAAAAGAAGAAAGCCATTATTGAAGTAACAAATAATTTCTAAAAGGAGAGGGCACAAAATTATTTTTTTTTACAAGGGGGGCGCCAGACATGCTAGCACCAGCCCTGGGGCCAGATTTACTAAGATGCTTGCTTGGAAAAGTGGTGATGTTGCCTATAGCAACCAATCCGATTCTAGCTCTCACTTTCTGTTTACATACTAGAAAATGTCAGCTAAAATCTGATTGGTTGCTATGGGCAACATCTCCCCTTTTCCAAACCCGCAGCTTAGTAAATCTGGCCCTTAGTACTAAGTACTTATACTGCTTAATAGTAGCTTATGTATTCCTTACCCTGCAGCAAGTAATGTTCACACTTTTTCCGCTTTATTTATACAATAGTTTTTTTTGAATATTGTACAAACTATTTATATATATATTTACTGTGGAAGGGACGATAGATATTGGGGTAGATCCAGAACTCCGCTTTCACTACGTTTACTCGCATAGCGTATTTACGCGTGCGTACTTTCTATAAACTCCCCTAGGCACACCCCTTGAATGTACGTATTTTGTCCGAGATCCGCTTTCCAAACCCAACCTTAACTTTTGCCCACGTAACCGATATCATCCGCACACGTACGGATGGGCAACACGTATTTACACAGCTAAGTGCGCCCATACTGTACACTTTAATTACAAACCCCGCCTACATAGCGTATTTCAGATATATTTTTGACTCACGTAAAATTGGCACGCCCACGCGTACGAATTTACACGACAAAAACGTAAATGACCCATATGCTCAGAGTTACACTACGTTATGGAGCGTATTTTCTATTGTGCGCATGCGCTGTACTTACCAACACGCGATTTTACGTGTCCGCCACGCGTAAATTCGCTGTTTTTTCATATGTTATACAACAATAGCAATACATGAGCAATACATGAGAATACATCTGACTAATGCCACAAAGTTGAGAGTGGGATACTAGACAATATATGGTAACGTGCCAAACAACCTTAATCTTATGAGCAGGAGGTGGCTAGTAATGACTGGAAATTAATGTTATTTTTATTAATAATGCTTAAGGAGCAGAAATACACAAAAATTACTTGATTTTAACATTTTTTAGCAATTAAAAAAAATACAGATCCAAAACTAAAACATAAATTTTTTTTGGGACAAAACCAAAACACGACAAAGATTTAGAACCAAAACACTGGGGTCGGCGCACATCTCTAATGAGAACATTCTTCAGCTACCTTGCTGTCCCTGGCAATAGCCTCTTCCTCTGCATCTCCTGAATATGTGAGAACAGACACAAGGGGCCAGATTTGCTAAGCTGCGGGAAAGTAAAAGTGGAGATGTTGTCCATAGCAACCAAGGGCCTGATCCAGACTTACGATGTAGCACTGAGCTTACTACTGCTCAGCGTTACATCGTGGGACTCCCCCTAACACTCCCCCTGCCCCATCGTATTTACACTCCCTTACGCCAGCTGAAGGCTACCCTAACTTCAGCCAGCGTAAGGGAGCGTAAATATGCTGGGACGCCGGCGTTAGTACAATAACGCCGCCCTCCCAGCCTGAGAGGAGCCAGGACAGAAAAAAGAAGCGCTGCAGAACAAAGCGAAGAAAGAAAAACAAGAGAAGAAAGAAGGTAAGTAATGACACAAGCATGGTCATGTAACATTCATCAAAGGGGGCACAAGAATGGTCATGTAGCGTTCATCAAAGGGGGCATAAGCATGGTGATTATCAAAAGGGGGCACAAGCATGGGGATTATCAAAATGGGGCACAAGCATGGTGATTATCAAAAGGGGGCTCAAACATAGTGATTATCAAAAGGGGGCACAAGCATGGGGATTATCAAAAGGGGGCTCAAACATAGTTATTATAAAAAGGGGGCTAAAGCATGGTGATTATCACAAGGGGGCACAGCACAAGTATGATTCTCTTGTATGTAATAGAAAAATAAAAGCTAAAATCTGATTGGTTGCTATGAGCAACATATCCACTTTTCCTATCCCACAGCTTAGTAAATCTAGCCCAAAATGTGCACAGTAAATGGACCCCACAAGACACGCTGGCAGAAGGGGCATGTTCCCACCCTCTCCTGGTAATATCTTTGGTAAGAGAGGGCCACTTATCACTCCCCACAATCAGAATCCCCGGAACAGACTGGATGTTGCTGTACTGCTGCCTGTTGTCTGTTCAAGCAATGCATAGCCCAGTGATTACATAGATAAGGGCTGGCCATCCAGGTGTTATAGAACTACAAGTCCCAGCATGCATTAACTGCAAAGCATATCTAATACCTGACAAAGCATGCTGGGAGTCGTAGTTTCACAACACCTGGAGAGCCACAGGTTGACCAGCCCCGATATAGGGGATCGAGCTGCTCCCTCTATCAGGATTTCAGTTTGCATCCCTGGACCCCAGTCTTACAGGGATAACACTGAAGAACCTGGAATCTGCATCTGTTTTGTGGTAACTATCACAAGCGTGTTTAGGTGGAACGTCACCTTTAAGCATCTTATCTGCAGCAAGTCCTGGATTGTGGTGTTTGTGTATCTGGTCACGTGCTTCCTTTCTTCCCCAGTAGCAGCTGTGCGCATATGAATGGTAAATCAAGAACAGTACACTGTTACTTACACTTATTTCAAAGATTTCCTATCAGTCTATTTCCATCCCTGGCACAGTGCTCGCAGTGAGCCCGCCTCTGTACTAATTCTGTACAGTAAACACCTGACTGACATCTGGCATTTCTGTAACCCATCAAATATGGTTTGTTCTTCACTGAAATGCTTTCCGGCAGTCTATTTGAGGGTCTTGTGATCATAAATTCTATTTACAGGTTCTAAAGTGAAGTTAAATAACACATCTTGCTACGTTACAGCATTCCGATCAAAATGGTGGATTTTAAACCTTTTATTGTAATCAAAAAGCTATTTTTAACCAAATCCTTAAATGCTACACTGACTTTTTTTCTCCAAGCACAGAATGTTTTTTGTATCAGCCAAAATCCAGAAAATCTGACATGTAAATGAATGTTATGTCTCATAAGTATAACTGGTCACTTCCACTCTGTCCATGCTCTCTCCTTTACTCTGTCCATGCTCTTACCTTTTACTCTGTACACGTTCCCTCCTCTGCTCTGTTCATGCTCTCTCCTTTTCTCTGTCCATGCTCTCTCCTTTTCTCTGTCCATGCTCTCTCCTTTACTCTGTCCATGCTCTCTCCTTTACTCTGTCCATGCTCTCTCCTTTACTCTGTCAATGTTCTCTCCTTTTCTCTGTTCATGTTCTCTCCTTTTCTCTGTCCATGCTCTCTCCTTTACTCTGTCTATGCTCTCACCTTTACTTTGTCCATGCTCTCTCCTTTACTCTGTCCATGCTCTCTCCTTTACTCTGTCCATGCTCTCCTTTACTCAGTCCATGCTCTCTCCTCTGCTCTGTCCATGCTCTCTCCTTTACTCTGTCCCAGCTCTCTCCTCTGGAAAGTGCCTGTGAGTTAATCCAGTAGGCACTTTAGTGTAGTATGTCAGCACGAAACGACATGTGAATGGAAGGAAAAGGGGGTGGAGGGCATTTCATTAATACAATATAAACATAACCAATGTCTATTGCACTATCGAGACATCCCCATTTTAAGTGAGGATACATCTAGCGGGGATCCCCACTGCCGATGTGCTTTGCATTTACATTGTCAATGAAGTAATGCACTTGTGTTTAGATTGCTGGGAAAGGGAATGTTTCTGTCTTGTGTTATTGTGTGTACTATAGGTTAAATACAAGACCTTCCTATTATTGTACTGATCCAGACCTGTGTCTGGATTGATTTTGTGGCATTTTCCTAAACATAGAACGTGCTCTTTATTTTACATTCCTGTCTGGATCAGGTCAATTGTGTTTTGGGGACACCTTTTATAAAAAGATCTGCATCCCACAGAATGTGCTACTGCTGTGCATATGTCAGAGCATTCATGGTAAAGATTGCGGTCAAATATACAAGGAGCTCTCTCTACTAACCTGAACGTTTGTCTGTGAATGAAGCTGCAGCAGTCTGGCTTATCTTCACTGTGAGCCTGGCAGCTCCGTTCACAGAATTTATTATTACTCGCCCCTCCTGTGAGGTCTTGCAATGATCTTCCAGATCATCAAAGGCCTTTCATTCAAACGAAGAGTGAATGAAGTGTGCAGTGTATTCATGTTGGGACTTTTTTCTTTATTCCTTTAATTTTATTATTATTGTTTATTGAATGATTTATTTCTTAAAAAAAGAAAGAAAGAAGCTTACGGAGAAATATTTAGACCGCTATTGTTAATTTTCTCACATTCAATTTCATCAAGCTCAGTTTCAAGGGATTGGCGAATAACAGATATGATGCCATTGTTTAAAAAGGGAATGAGATCACAACATTAGCGTAAACTTAGACCAGGGTAGTACAGTAGATGTGGTCTACTTTGATTTAGCAAATGGCTTTTTGATAGTGTCACGCAAGAGGTTGATCCACAAAACAAAAGAACTGGGTCTAGGAAACAATATTTTAGAGTTGTGATAAATAAAACATTTAAGTGGTACACCTCAAGGTTCCATGCTGGGGCCACTCCTAGAAGTGGTACACCTCAAGGTTCCATGCTGGGGCCACTCCTAGTTTTATTTATTAATGACCTTGGTGATGGTTTAGAGAGCAAAGTTTCCATTTTTGCAGGTGACATTAAACTATATAAGGTGATAAAGTTAATGAATGATGCTGTTTCTCCATAAATAAACTGAAGGATCGGGTGGTCAAATGGAAGATGAGGTTTAACATAAATAAATGTAAGGTTATGCATTTAGGAATCAAAAACAAGCATGCAATATAATGGGGTAAATTAAGAGGAATCTTAAATGGAGAAGGATTTGGGAGCACTCATGGACAATAGACTTCGCAATAGAGCACAATGTCAAGCAGCAGCTGCAAGAGCCAATAAAGTAGTAGCTAGCATGAATAAAAAACATAGATGCAAGGGAAGACTGTGTAATTTTGCCACTATATAAATCATTGTTAATGCCTCATCTTGAATATGGAGTACAGTTCTGGGCACCAATCCATAAAAAAAATTCCGTAACTAGAAAGGGTTCAAAAAAGGCCAATAAAATTCAATGAGCAATGAGAAAAGGCTAGCCTGTTTAGCCATGTTTACTTTAGAAAAGAGATGTCTAAGAGGGGATATGGGTCTTTAGACCGCGCTTAGGCAATCTATTTACAGAAATGGTACATAGATAGCGTAAATAAGCTACTATGCAAGCGTAACTTACGTAAGACGAAAACTACTTAACTGTGAATCCGGACCATGATTATTATATACAAATACATTAACACAAAGAACTTTCATGGGAGCTTTTCACCCCAAGAACTGTACACAGGACACCCATTAATGTTAGAGGAGAGGGAAGATTTACAGCCAGCAAAGGAAGGGGTTCTTTAAGTTAGGGCAGTCAAGCCAAGATATGGAGGGAGGGGTGTGGCAATTGGTAGTGCCATTGCGTACTAGTATGATGTAGAAGTATTAATGTCATTGATGATATAAAAGTATAATGAATACATAGAGCATCCAATGAACGTACTGAAATTTGTAGAAAGGTGCAACTTAATCACCTTTTACAATATAATAATATATCATTCTAAATTTGCACTTAAGGTGATCATTATCCGTCTATTGCCGATACAAGTGCACATTCCATTACAAGTGTGTTAACCCAAACCCTCCCTGAGGCGGCATTACTTCTAATTACCTCTTTCTTTAAAGACCGCACAGAGGCAATCTACGTTCTGAATTGGTACGTAGATTGCATAAAAAGGACCTACTACGCATGCATAATCCTTTACTAAAGATACGCACCTAAGAAGCGACTGCTTCCCATATCTGCGATTGTGTGCTCCTGATTTGCGCATGCTCTGTTTTCATCACTATCTAGCACACGTCATGCCAACAATGGTATTGTTGGGAGGTAGTTCAAGTGGTTAGCACTTCTGACCCATCATGCTGAGGTCATGACTTAAATTTTTGGACTTTCTGGGCTGGATTCACAGCCTCGTATTTTTGGGTGCGGGGCTCCGGTCAGAACGGCCGTTTCCTCCCAGCCAGTTGCGAAGCAATCGATCCACAGAGCACCGAAAGCTCCATGCTCTGAAATGGTAAGTGAAAATAGACCCCCAATCCTTTCCCTATTTCTAACCCTACCCCTCCCCTCTCACTACCCTAACCCTAACCCTCTTTTCCTGGCAGCCTGACCCTAACCCTCCCTTCCTTGCAGCCTGACCCTAACCTACCATCTCCTATAGCCTAACCCTTATTGTTCCTTCACTGCAATCTGACCCTAGTGCTCCATCTCTCGCAGCCTGACCCTAACCCTCCCTCCCCTGCAGCCTCACCCTAACCCCCCCTACCCCACACGGAGAGGTTACTCACCTTTCCCTCGGTCCAGCGATAGGAGCGGCGGCGGAGGGATATCGGCAGCAGCAGAATTTGCGAATGTGAATGGGTGAAGTATGCCGATCGGCATACTCACCCACTGTCAAAAAAAATTAGAAACTGGTAAGTATTCAAAATAGGGACATCCAAAAAGGAACTTTCGGATGTCCTTATTTCGGAAATTACAAGTTCTAACCGTAAGAACTGCAACCACATTTTTGGGTGGATCTGTGAAGCTCAGACTGATTATCAATAGCGGACTTTCTGCTATTATGTTGGCACTTACTTTGATTTAATGTCTGTTTGACGCTTTATGGTTAGGTGGTCCTACAGCTATTTTATTCATTTTTTTAAACTTAAATTTCATTGTATGTATTTTATGGATAATTAAATTGTGTAACATTTCTGTTTTTGAGTTGCAACTTCTCTCTAGCCTGTTTGCCTAGCGCTGCTGATTTTTTTCTATAAGGACCATTTTTATATAAGAATATACTTTATTCTGATCAATTATTTAGCATTTTGTTTTGTCATTCAGTGATCCATAAACAATGCATGCTTAACAAGATTAAAATTAATTTGCAATATCACAACAATCTACTAATTACTAAACGGAACTACAATGACATTTAAATTTGATCTTCAACTAATTATAAATACGCTTCATATCTTAGTAAGCACTGTCCTTGTAGCACCTTTTTACATCTGCATATACACCCGCACAGATGAAATTAAATAATACATTTTATTATTGCAGCAATCTTTTTTTCTATACTATTTCCTTGATTTGATTCTACAGAATGTTATTAATTCTTAATCATTGCTGTGTTATCTGACTACCATGTTATCTATTGTCAAATATCACATTGAGCTGAGAGCTTTGGGATTTTCATTTTGAGCTTTGCCTACACTATAAAATCCTTTAACTACTTGTGCATTCTTGCTTCACATGACATTATCGTTAAGGATAATAGTAGGACAATATCCATTAGGATGATATTTTTAATGTAAAAACGGATTTACACATTAGGAACCTCAGTATATGAAAAGAGGGAAGCCATTCATGTATGGGAGTGTAGGTAATGTAAGGATAAAATCTACTATAGCATGATACAAGTATATATTATTTATTAATTACAAATTAATATTTTCTGGTACAGAGATTCTTCTATATTGTTTTCTTTTTACAAATATTTTTCCAGTTCATTTAATTTAGCACTTCTTGGATATTAAATAGAAGCAGAAATACCCTTGTAAAGAGTTAATAAAATATTCACATTTATGCCCATAATCTATTGCAAAGAGTAATATAAGACCCATATTTACTGAATTCAATTTACCACAGTTGTTAAAATGTCACCTTTAAAATGTTGATATTGATTTACTGTATGAGACCTAATATGCTGTTTTCTACACCAGTAAATCTCTAATTCAGAATGTAACATCTGTTTATTCTGAAGGAAATGAAAACAGGGAACATTTAGTGATTTAGATACACGCTGTTTAAAATGCTTGCACCCTGAAAGTACATTTCATGTTTCTAAAGATTCCATAAAAAGTAAAAGACATTTTGCAGCTACCATTTACTAGAATGTTCTAGATTTATGATATCTGGACTATGGGTAATGCCAACTATTTGTTTTTAAAATATATTTACCCAGTACCAACATCATTTGAACCACCTTGGGGGCACTGGGTCCTGTTCTCCAAGTCATCTATGACTTCCTGCCTTAACCCCACCGCTATTACTCTCCCAGCAGCTTCAGATACAGAGTTGCGGACCACTAGACTGCTTCAGAACTTTAGTTGTATGATAATGCCAGGGACTAGCAGTGGCTGAGGTCAGATGGCTACTACATCAGACACACAGCTGTGGTTAATGATGCACTATAGCAAGTAGGAGCATCAGAACTGGTGCGGGGGTAAGAGAAATATTTGTCCTCCCCACATCAAAACAGGAAGGAGAGCCAGCCATGGAATTGCAGTTTAATTAGAATATCAGGGAAAGAACGCTAGACATGAGAACATCAGATGCCCTGCACTTCTAATATTATTACTATTATTATTACTACTATTGTTTTTGTTGTTATTATTATTAATAATATTATTGTTACTATTATTAGTAGTAGTAGTATTCTTACTGCTATTGGGCCGGATCCAGACCTACGCGTTTCTCCGNNNGGAGAAACGCGTCAGTTTGTTTAGTTAATGACCTCATTACTGCTTGTTCCGATCCATCTGTTTTACCTGTTGTGAATAATATTGTTGGACCCTAATTTTTATGGACTACACTAATGAGCATTGATTTTTCTAGTGTGAAACACTCTGCAGAGTATACCTTTTCAAATTTTATTTTTTTGCCTATCCATCAAAACAGCAAACTATGCCTTTAAACTCCGGCTTATCTGTCTGACGTTTATACCACCTGATCGGGAGTCTGGATACGCTGACCCCGTAAAACGACGCACGTTTTGGCACTTGCCTGCAACAGTTGTTACTCCATCTACTACATGTGGATACCCAATTGAAGAGACCGTATCAGGAGGACTGCTTACTACTCCGGCATATACCGGTAATACCTCTCAATTTCAATTTATCAGCGAATACTTGGAGACTTACATTTTGGAGCCTTTGCTCCAGTCCCCTATATTATCGCTAAATACTCAACTTGGTTAACGGTCTACCATAACGATTACCATTAACCAACTATATTGGTTTCCATTGTTGTTGATTTTTGCATTATCTATCAACGCCCACTTATCATCTCTCACGTGGCTCATTTACTTGCTATGCTCTATTTTTATTTTCAACTATCTTTATGATATTCTGCACATAGTTATGGGCTTATTGTAACTGGAGGATCATTATTATTATTTTTATTACTGTCATTGCCCTCACTGTGTTTTACTCTGAATCATTATCAGTTGCGTTGTTTATATGTACTTATTTGAGGTTACCATTTTTCCACTTGGTATAGCAGCTTTATTGATCTATGACCAGCCAGCATATTGATCAGTTTTTTATGGGTATATCTTTTAACCTATTATTTTTTTCTATTATTGTTATTATTTGTATCAATACTGTATTAAATTTTGATTGTATCTTTCTACCTTTTTAGCGCCAATCATTATTATTTTTAGTTCCTTATTTGATACAGTCATATCCAGAATACTCTGGTAACCCAGGTACTCTGAGAGGTGAAGCCTCCTGTTTCCACTGATATAGTGGGAAACAGCCTCGGTTGCTTTATGATATTTTGGGGAGGAAAACACATTATACTAGCCAATATTTTATTTCTCCCCTTCAGGATCCATTCTGCAGATAGTCTCAGGTTAGGACACAGGGATAATCTCCTTACCAAGTCCTTCCTCTTCCATCCAACTCAGTGTTGTGACCCATGTTGACAATTCACATTGAACAAGCTTTGACCCCATAGCCTTGAATAGCTCACTCCCCCAGGAGTTCAGAGGTGCTGGACGAAATTAACAAGTCTTCTAGATTCCAGGAGAGTTCTCAAGTATGTTTTTACACACTGTATAAATGTGCTTATCATTGGGGATGACCCTCAGTAGTATCTTCAATAGTAACTTTTGCTGGACTAATAAATACAATTAGAGTAATAGGAAGCATTGGCCTGCACATTCAGCAGGGACAAGCATGATTTTGGGAACTGTAAGAATGTATTTATTAATTACATAGGGTGTGAATTATTTGGTATATAATACATCATTTTTCCTCATAAACACAACAGCAATGACATAATTAATATGATTGTAACTGAAGACAGACATAATATAACAGATGTTGGGGAAGACCCAGAACTATGCACTAGCGCCGATCGTATTTACGCTAAGCATAAATACAATGCACTCCCCCGGACACTCCCCTTGGTCGACCGTAATTTCACTTCCTTACGCTTGCCGAACCCTACCTTATCTTTTCCCATCTTAAGTACGTCCGGACGTAATTACGCGATGATCGTAACAGCCTTACCACGCCCATACTATTTAAATGCACCCCCCCGCCTATATATCGTAACTGCATCGTACTTACGGCTATTGTAATATAGGCACGCCCTTCGTTCATAATTACGCCAATGTTATGGAAGACCGATTTACAACTACACACAGCAGCGAATTACGAAAGGAAGTATGCACTGTGCGCAGGCACAGTGCCTATGTTTTGACGAAGTTACGCTTACAGCAGGCGTATTTACGACAGGTTATTATAACAGATGACATTAGAACAGACCGATTATAACAGGTCACGTTGATCTGGATCAGGCTATTGTACCATACAACATCTGTTTTTAACAAGCTGTTTGCATAAGTCAGCTGTTTTGAAGTCACTGAGCATGCCCAGGACACTGGGCCTTTCTGCTCATGTACTAGCGGCTGAACAAACTGTACCCTGCTGTATATTTACGCTGCGATAGCAAGTCTGGATATGTCCCCTAATCTCTATGGACTGTATTCACGCCTGACACGCCCCTGGTTTTCAACTTCTTAACCGACTTACGAATAACATAGGTCATAGGCCTTATCTTTAGGTTAGTAGTTGTGTGCGTATGGCGACTAATAAAGGACGTTTTAAATTCCTCATTTAAATGGCTCCCTCCACCCAATCTTCTTATCTTCATTCTTAAGGTTTCCCGACACGCTCCTTTCTTCTTAATTCATTACGAACTTTGAGGAAATAGGCTCATAATGGTGA